>JAPWTK010000438.1:270000-383635 GCA_029963805.1 Aromia moschata
AAACTGAGACACCTTGTACACAAACTCGATAATTACTTTTAGAAAAAATTGTACAGGAAATAGGTATCTTTAGTTATGTAGCGAGAAGCCAGAATTAAATGAAACAGCACAAAATTTAAAGTTAAATCATTTATTTAAATATAAAGGGTTGTTACAATTTGTACGGGCTAAACTAGATCCCTTACAGAAACAGAGTATTACGCTGAAACAAAGAACGATTTCATTCTTCGATTTTTGTAAACTTCTGAATATAATATATGGTTACTGGAATCGTTCTAAGAAGTAATCAAATTGTAATACGTCTCTGTGCAGATCCATGAACTTAACTTCTCTACGAGCACTTACTTGACATAATAGTAGATATCTATCCTGGAAAACTCCTTATCTTCTACTCAGATATCAAAGTTACTACCGTTTACTTTCGGTCGGTTTCATAAATTTAACACGCAATTAAATTTCCGATTTAATTTCGCTGATTTAAATTTAAACGAATTAATTTTATTGGCGGAAATGGCGGCTTAAATTAGTATGGTTCCCAAGATGGTTTTCGTTAATCACATCGAAAATAAAAAGTTTAAAGAGTAAAGTAAATTCGTAAAGTTTTCAAATTTGCATTATTACGTCATTAGAGTGGGGCAAGCAATCGCCTCGGGTGAAGGTAAAATTTAATACAGGTAACGGGAAATTGAGGGTCTATACTAGACTGTAACAAAAAAATCGACAATGTTTTTTTCCAAAAATTACTCTGAAAATATTGTTCAGGATGTCGAAAAAATGAGTCTGTGGAAATATCAGCTCTTAATTTTAATATTAAGAGGTGACTCATCGCGATTTTCCATTTCCTATTTAATTAACATGGGAAACATTTTTTTTCAAGCTTTGGAATTTTTGTAACTCTTCAACCGAGTATCAGACTGATAAGACAAGATATTCTTGTAGGTAATTGAACGCACTACAAAAAAATGTCTCTTATAGTTTTTGATAAATCTAGTCTTTCAAAAGTTATTTAAGGTTAAAGTTGGACTCGCCAGAATTTTTTGAGGTATTTTCACTTTTTTGGTGAATCTATCAAACTAATTGCAAAATTTTTGCCTTAAATTATCTTTTTCAGAGTCTTTTTGAAATTCTAATAATATCCCCAGTCCATTTGATCGGTAGTTTTGTCCAAAGACGCTTTTGTATCCATACTGAATATTATGAGATCAATTTTGGTGAGATTGTATTTCAATAATTAAATAGTTTAAAAAATATTTTTAAGCAAAAACAATTTATAATTATGATTTTAACTTAGATTTAGATATAATTAATGTGGAAAAGGAAATTATAGATAAGAAATATCAAGTTTGCTAATAAAAATTAATATTTAAATTGTTCATATCAAAGAAAAGCGGCTAAATCAAGGATTTTTGGACAAAACTACTGATCAAATGGACTGAGGATACTCTCAGAATTTCAAAAAAGGCTCTGAAAAAAGATAGTTTAAAGCAAACATTTTGCAATTAGTTTGATAGATTCACCAAAAAAGTGAAAACACCTCAAAAATTCTGGTGAGTCCAACTTTAACATTAAATAACTTTGAAACTGATTAATATTAAAATTAAGAGCTGATATTTTCACAGGCTCATTTTTTTGACATCCTGAACAAAATTTTCAGAGTAATTTTTGAAATAAAAAAATAGTCAATTTTTTTGATACAGTCTAGTCATATTGCTATTTCTAGTACACTTTACTAGAAATAGCAATATGGCCTTTCTCCATTTTAGTAATAACCTGAGGTAGGTGTTTAGTTAAGTTTATCTCCTACTGTAATTTCTTCTTCATTATTTTTTTGTTTACACAATTAACAAAATAGAGATTATACTAAAAAGTGTTATAGTAGGTTTAGTCGGAGGTAAAATCGTTTATTTTATACTTTCGTCCTACATAGAGAAGACAAAGGCATATAATTTAGCAAAGAAGACTATACAGGTCTAAACTTTTTGAAAAAGTTAAGTTGTTGCTTTAGAAAGAGATTTGAGGATAAAATGATAATTTTAGGGAAAACGGGTTAAGAAAATGTTTGGAACGAAACTCACAAAATTGAAAAAATATTTTACAGGCTGATCTTGAAATTATTAAGAATATTTGCTTTTGAATGTAAAACTCATTTTTTTTAAATAAGTAACATTTGTTTTTTCCAGAATGTATTTAAATTAAAGAGCTAGATTTAAAATACTAGCGTTAATTGTAACACATCTGTTGTTTAATCAACCTATTACAACTGCCTCA
Source organism: Aromia moschata (assembly GCA_029963805.1). Taxonomy (NCBI): domain Eukaryota; kingdom Metazoa; phylum Arthropoda; class Insecta; order Coleoptera; family Cerambycidae; genus Aromia; species Aromia moschata. Next base: position 272,269 of record JAPWTK010000438.1, read on the forward strand.
CTCTACTTTCTTATAGTCAAATATGTAATAAAAAAGTGAAAATAATAATAACAATAATAATCAGACTTTACTTTCCATGAAGACGAGGTGGGGAGAACAACATAATGTTTTGCCTCAACCAAGAAGCTTCCTTCAGAAGAAAACTCCTTACTAATCTGTTAATAACAGCAGTAGCGAGAAAGGAGTCTGTATAAGTGCCTTTTAGTCTAGAAAATGAAGTTCTTCCGGTTGACGTACCAAGAGAACGGGAGTCCAGAAGAGGAACATTCTCTACAGGGCCGTTTACCAAAAATATTACAGCCAGACTATATATTGGCAAAAATAATTCGTTGAAATGGGTTATCGACGACTTCCAGTACGCCGTAACCGGAGGCATCTTAAAAGAAAGTTATGCAGAACATGGTTATAAAAACCATAAACTTACATACTTACGGAACGACGATCAACAATGTATGCAGGATATGCAAGCGAAACTATAGAGCACATAACAGAAGGATGATCGGTGGTAGCAGAGTCAGCGTATATCAGAAGGCACAATCAGCTTTCAAGAATAGTCTACCAACAACTAGTGCTCAAGCATGGTCTATTAGCGACTGCTCGGCCATACTTCGAATATACTCCTAAAGCTGTGATGGAATCAGAAATAGCTGTGGTGTACTGGGATAGGCTAGTTATCGCCCATCTAACATTGAACTTCAACCGACAATATTGTAGTGATAAACAAAAAGAAAGAACAACGAAGAGGATCATCGTTGAAATCGCAGTTTCACTTACCCCTCCAACATACAGAAGGCTGAACGAGAGAAAATCGCGAATTATGAAAACCTAGCAAATGAACTGAAGTGCCTCTGGAGACTGGAGAAGGTGAAGACGTACGAGCTAATGATTTCGACAGAGCTGATGACGACCAGATTCCCCAAGAACATCGCGGTACTACGACTGCCTCATAAGGCAGTCTTATTACTTTGTCACATTGTAAGAAATGTTTTGGATCAGGATGAATTTAGTCCCCCGCTTGAGCCTAATTCCTGCTGAACGAGGTGGGTAATGTCACCTAATATGTCACTGTATGCAGCAGGAATGGGTGAATGTTTCCCAGCACTTACGCTGAGAAAGATGACTATAAAGTTGTCTAAATAATAAAAGTAATATCAATTGGATTGTCCAACAGAGTCATACTGTTCCATTTACAGGACAATATGACAGTACCTATAGTAATAACATTATACTAAACATAGTATGTACGTATCATGTACGTACATATGGAATGGAAAAAATTGTAAATGTCTAATACAACTGACTAACGTATGTCCTAAAAGTTTTGGCACAAAATTCATGAACTTAAATCTTAACAATAATGAAATAATATCCAGTCGCCTTTGGTAACAAAAGATTGTTTACTTTGTTGACTGTCAGTCGAGGGTTATTTATTTTGAAGTTTATGCTTTCAAATGTCGTATAAATTAGAAATAAGAAAAAGTATCTAATACTTAGTTGGGCGGGTACCCAAAGCTGAAATATTTCGAATATTCGAGAATGAAAATATTTCTCGCAGAACCATTTATCGAACAATAGCGGAGTGCGAGCAGGGAATACATTGTTTGAACCTTCCAAAAAAGTGGAAGACCACGAGTATTTACTGCACAGGGGGAAGAGCGGTTGGTAAGAAGAGCAAGAAACCAAGTTAGTTGGGATGTCATCAAGGAGACTGGCTCGTCAATATGACACTTCTAAGAGTACGGTATCGTTGACATTGAAAGAGGAATGGTCTGAAATATCGAAAAAGACGTAAGTGCCCCAAATACACTCAAGGGCAGCTTCTACGTATACCAAGATGCTGCCGTCAACTGAGACGGGTCTACTTTGCCGATGGCAAGAGCATTATTTTAGACGACGAAAAGTATTTCACTTTGGTTAACTCCGAAATGAAAGGAAATGATGTGTTTTATACAAATAACCTAGAGGAATGCCCTGACAATGTAAAGTTTAAGACTAACGCAAAATTTGCAGATAAAATCCCTTGTCTGGTGCGCAATTTCTAACAGGGGCATATCCCGACCTTTTGTGGGAAGAGTGAGAGGCGAAGCTTTGAACAGTCAGGGGTATATTGAGAACTGTCTTTCCAAATTGCTCCAGTTTGTCCAAGAACATCATGCTGAGGATGATATCATGTTTGGCCAGACTTAGCATCGTGTCATTACTCTAGAGATACCCAAAACTGGCTTCGTCAACACCGCATACCTTTTGTTCCTAAAAACGCTAATCATCCTAACTTGCCTCAGGCGCGCCCAATAGAAGATTTTTGGGCTTTATTGTCGCGGAAAGTTTATGACAGAGGCTGGGAAGCCCAAAACGAACAGCAACTAAGACGTGGAATTTTTGAAAAATTGAGAGAAATTGACTTGAATTCCGTCCAGGGCCTCATGAGAGACATCCGAAGAATGTTGCGTCTGATAGAGGAGTATGGGCCGCTTCACATAATTTGATAGTATAGTTTAGTTAAGCATTAAGATGTAGTTTATATCTATAAATATTTTGTGCCAGAACTTTTAGGACATACGTTATTACAACTATTACATCTGAAAGAGAAAAAATAGATACCTTCAGTACGACAAGAACAGCTTTGCCCGTGAATTACGCACAATGAACGTAGTACGAGGCGACCATACGCGAGACATATCTGAGATACCCACCGAACAAATAATAACAGACTGTATTTCTCGAAATTTTCATTACTACAGCTACAAAATAAATGAGGATAGGTTTTGTTTACTGTGGCTAAGAGCAAAGCAACTTTTGGTGCAATGTAACAGTTATTTTAATTTATTTAAACGTTCATATAACGATAATACAAAAAAGGCAATAACACATCTTGATACTACCAATAATAAATAAAAATATTATGTCGATGCATTGTTATTGTTGCAAAAAATGATTAAGGCAGCTGGACTACATGACTAGAACTTTTTCATAGAATTGTCTACTTTTTGCATCTCGACTGGAACTCTCCCCGACCACCTGAGATATCCTATATCCGCAGGGTAAATAAATCAGCCCCCTGTATTTCCATCGGCAAAGTAACTCTTTTTTTTAATACGCATTTTAGGACTACGTGACAACATTCCGAATAGCGGCATTAAAAATTATATTAAGCCTGCGGAAGGCATTAACCTTTTTTACGTTTCTTCTTCGCTCCCTTTCCTCCTTCCCGATACCATTCGATATCCCCATATCTCCCAGGACGGAGACGGAAACGAGGTAATTGTTGATTACGCTCCCCAAGAGCCGCATAAATCGTTTTAATTAATTTTTAATTGCAGTCATGAATGCCTCACCATCAAAAGACGCGTCCGCTAACAATACCTTCCGGGATTTAGCCAATTAAATTTAAAAGGGAAGGCAAACAATAGGCTCTTAATCCATTAAATTTTAAGTAAAAGAAAACAAGTCATATAAATTTAATTGAATTCAGGGACAACAGAAATATCAAATTAGGTGGCAGTGTCGCGGTATAGTAATTGTCATTAGGTAAGAGGAAGAAAATTGGATTTGTGCCAACCTGTGGCCATCACGCTTTCCGTTATTAGTGTGTGAAGCTGGTTAGTGTCAGAAAACAGAGTCGCCGATTGGGAACTATATCCAAATATGTAAATATGTAATATATGTTGTTATCGCCAGAATAGCTTTGCCTGCGAATTGCGCACAACGAACGTAGTACGACGTAGTACCACAATATCCCAGAGATATAAAAGATGACCACATACAAACAATAACAGACGGTACTTTCGAAGCGTTCACGGCTGCAACTACAAAAGAAGTATGATTAATGTATTACTTAGTATGTATTTTTAAACAATAATCCTGAAACAACAAATATGTCAGTGGCGGCTAGTGCTCTGGTTTGCAGTTTGCGCAACCACCAAAGAATCCTTATAAAACACTATTATTATTTTTAAATGTCATAAAAAATTAAGTCATAATAAAAGTAAAAAATACAGGGTCCGGCAGGGAGGTATGGAATTTTTGAAGAGCGGGTATGTGAGGTGGGGTGAACCTAATGTTTTCCGAACAGATAATGTTTTGAGGGGCTACCGAGGTGTAACTCCTTTTTTTATGTGGGGGTCTTCGGGGGTGAAAACTGTAGAGTGGTGGACTGTATGGGGGTTTTTTTGAAGAGAGAAACTACTGAGCTTCGTTTCTAACAACACTTTACTTCGTCGAAGGGAGATTCACTTTTACATTTAATACACATATACTAAACGCAAGTAACAAATGTTTTCAATCACAATAATACAATTTTTTTGGGCAGCTAAATTCCGCAGGTGCTACATGAACTTGAAACTAAACTATACTACTCCAGGATATGTGCATCGTGAACTGAACCAAAACTAAGTAACTACTGAAGAAGTTGACCGTTTGCGTCGGACTTTTTTGTATTTAGCGCACGCGCTTTACTCTGCCCATTGGCGCTGCTTACTCGCGAATTATTTAAATTAAAATTTGAATGAACCAATGCTCAACAGATAATATCTACTCGTTGGCAGATGCCATTTCAGTTACCATGGAGCCGTGGACTACAACTCATCGCGTATTTGTTTACAACACCTTCATTGAAACGGGTCGTTCTGTGATTCAAACACAGCGATTGTTTCGAATATTTCCCTATCGGTACTATTTATCTATAATTTCATATGAAAAAAGACCGTCGTATCGACTTTTCTTCCAATATGGCAATAATATGCTTTCTATTATAACATCATTATGAATAGCATAACAATAAGAAAATTTAAACGGTACATAAGTATGTAAATATTTTTAAAAAATTTAAAATTTCTAACTTCAGATTCGACATTGAAAAATAAAATTTTCAGTTGCGCCGTATTTCGCATTAGTATTTATTTGTAACCCTCACATTTTTTTTACATGGGTCGCCAGTGAAATACACATACCTTTACTACCAACTAATCGTATACACATATTGAACATGTAGAATGAGTGTAAATTTTTGCGCTGTAGTCGATATTTACAACCACATCAGAAAATTGTTCCTGAAACTTCAATTAGCATTCTTAGAGAGAATACTGCCATGATCTTTTAAATTTATGTCCGTTTTTGCAGTAGGAGTCTACTATAACCGCTCTTTGTTCCTTTAAACACCATTTTAAGGATTTTTTCATAGGATCTACACATATTGTTTTGGTTTAGAACTTTAACCTTGACAGTTTGAAAGCTGTCAAACGACAGTCGCAAGAAAACAATTTGAGGCTTGAATCTATCATACATTTGACATACGTCTGAAAACATACGCTTAGCGGTCCATTCTTATTCAAACGTGTTTGTGGATGGTTTGAAAACGCGTTTGAAAGTATGCGGAAGGGGTTTGAGAGATAGCAGATGGTTTTATATGTCGTTTGAGGCTGTTGAAGTTACCTTTTGATTGATTCGGTTGTTTTTGAAGGTGAATTTGTACATCAAACCAAATAGCCTCAAATACGACACAAGTAGATACAGAAATATTAATAATTATTTAATCCCCAGTGTTGAAACTATCTACACAATTTTGTATACTCTATTTCATATTTTATCACGAAAGAACATACTATGGGAGTGTTCTAATAGATCTGCTGCTTTTATTTGTTGATAAGTCATGGAGTTTACTGACAACAAAAAGTTTTGGGAGGAATTTATTGAAATATATTACAAGCATGTTTGTGTGTGGGACGTAAAATGAAAACAATGAAAGAAATTCTCTTTCATACATATCTTACTTTTTTCCTGTCCTTGTCCAGAACAGTGCAATATTCCACTAGTGCGTGGCGGAGAAGGCTACTTTGGACAAGGAAAACTGATTTTTGATTGGTTCGTCGTTTACTTGTTTGACAAGTGTAGGTATACGTTTTGTCACACGTTTGAACTGCTGCCGAAATTGTCAATCATGTTTGGAAATGAATGGGCCGCTTTTTACATGACGCGATAATACTTTTGGTTTGCTGAAAACCTATTTTGAGGCGACCTTTTGATGAACGCAGCATATTTGCGTGGCGAAAGATGCGCCACTGGTTTCCCAACCAAACGGCCAACGTCGGTTATTAGGCGTCTGCTCGCTGAGCCGGGAGGAGGTAAATAACTAATAGTGCGCCCTGTGACCCCCGGAAGAGACCGCGATAAGATTGCAAAACGTTCGCGTTACAAATTAGGGGGCTCGCTGGCGCTAAATCCGAGGATTTGCGAAGCTCCAGAAAAATTAACCCATTTATTATTAACAGACGAAAGAAACAGGTTTCCGCGGAAGGGAATTGTTTCGCCACCCTCCCTGTCCCGTCCCGAGCGAGAGGGTGAGATGATATTTTACGCCCTCCGCAAAAACAAAGGATATCCAGCCATGAATAATCTGTTTATATTATAACCATAAACAAGTGTTCTACCGAATTTGCATACGAAAATACTGCCCCGTTCGCATTGCTGCATTTTAATTCTTCAGACGCCGGACGTGGGCAAAACAAATTTAACGCTTGCTTTAACAAATAAACTGATTTAGAATTTCGCTGCCGAGAATTATCTAACATTTGCTTTATAAGACAAATAAATGAGCAAGCAATCCAAGTAGCTCTGACTATACATACAACCCTGATCAAGCATGTTACTCATATTGTTTACATAAAAGATGATTACCAAATATTCATTGTCAAACTTTCCTTTGATAACACAGACCATAGAAGTTTTTCCAATGCACAGATCAATATACAGATCCGGTCTAGTTTATGTTTTTGGGGTCGCCGAACACGAATCAGACCTCATTTTTCCTCGTGTACTGCTAGTTTTTTTCTAACCCGAAAAAAACATTTTTCAAGGTAGTTTGGTTACACAGGTACACAAACACAAAGCCAACGAATACTATTCCCTTCTACGTTTTCAACGCGCTGGATCAAAATCTGAGGTAAGAATGCATTTACGACTATCAGTTTTTCCCCTAGGAACAAAAATCCCTATGAAAAACAGTAAATCAGACACCAAGTCATATACTGGACGATTTGGTGACTGTAAAGTTACGGGGATGATCTAACAATAACCCAAAGCCTCAGAGACCTTCATCCCTACGACACACATATTTAAAATCCCATAACCTCAAATATCTTAACCTCACAAAACTGCTAGACCGCAGCAAATGATGAAGAAGCATGGATATGGTCGAATCATACTCTCAACTCCATAGTAGTGGAATTCCAAAGTTCGTAATTGGGATTACCTCATAACCTCCAAACCCATAGCCTCAAAAACCTTATAGGTAGGTCCTGCGCAATCTGGGACACACCGTGATGTAAAAGCATGGATATAATCCACTCATGACTCTCAAACCCATAGAGCCAAAATCTGATCGCTCTGAAATTCCATAACCTCAATCTCAAACCCATTAATCTCACAAATCCTATATCTAGGATCTGTGAAATTTAGCAAGCAACAACCTAACGAAGAGGCACGAATCTATAGCAGTTGTAGAACATAGATATAGGGTTCAGAGTAAACAATATAAGACAGAAAAAAATACTTGTTTAAATTAAATATAAACATAGGTGTTTTTACAGATTTTTAATTGCGAATGTGTTGCACCGACGTGTGGCAACTTTATTTATGATTAACGATACAATGCATGTACCATTACTATGGTATATATAGTTGTTTACCAAATAATATAGCTCCTTATTGATGTTTTTTAATGATGAGGATATGAATTGTCACTGTCAATATTTTAGATATAACGCATATTTAGAATGAAATTTGTTCAATAAATACAAATACGTAGCTATATATGAACATTTATGATCTCGGTTTGAATAAAAAAATCTCAATTAATCATATACAAATATAGTGAAATTTGATGGAATATCTTTATTTGAGCCACAATAACCATACTGCCAAAAAGAATGCTAAGGATTGTATTGCTAATATAATACATTAAAGAAAGGCCCTTGACTCTGACTTTTGACGGAAAACTATAGGAAATGTCGTGGATATTTCTTAAATTTAATGACTTAAGTACATATAAGCATTCAAAGAAAATTCATCATAATCATTATATGTGACAATTATATGGTCACTTTTTTACTACTGCTCCACAATTTCTTAGAATTTCCAGCTTAGGTCTCTTTAATATCATTCTGTAAGTATTGCATAGTTTTACGTAACAAACAATACGACGCGACGGGGCTATTTAATTTTAATTAACTGAACTAAAAGCTTTCACGTCTAAGAACTGTATAATTATTTAGTTGACTTTGGGTTTGGGTTACCTACCACAAAGTATTTAATTGGGTATTTGTCAATCACCATTCAATTAATACATTTTTAAGAAGCCAGCTTACCTAAAATGCAAGCCACAAATTATTATTTATTCAGGAATTCTCAAAGAGCTAAAGAGGAATTCTCAAGCAAGACAGCATTCTTAGCTGAGAAGAGCAACCGAACATAACAAAAAAAAGTAATATCCGAACCACCTTTAAAACACCGCATTTCATTAACAATTGGTTGAACTGAAAATGTATAATTCTGAAGTGGGAGTAGAAAATTCTGCGTCTAAACATGACTGGGTTAAAATTATTTTAATCACATACTTATGATATAAATATATCTGGCGAAATACTTGCGTCCAGTACTAAAGTAAATAATTCTGGAAAATATTTTCATATCTTTCAATATACAGGGTGTCCCGGAAAGTATGTCCCAAACTTCAGGAGGTGATAGTACATATAAAAATAATATTAAAAGTATTTATAAACATACCCCCGCAAAAGCTTCCCTTTGGAGTTATGACCCTCTTAGGTATCCACCAGCCGGAAAATATTAATTTCTAATTTTTTTTTGGGCCCAGGTATTAAGATGAAATTTTGAGAATAAAGTTGGGCAGACAATATCCTTATTTGGTGAGAATATGAATAAAATCCAGAAAATGCAAAGGGTATTTTTCGAACAGCCTGTACTACATATTTTTGGAAGGAAAAAAAATCTGGTTATTATACTATTTGTGGCTCAATTATTTGTATAGACAATTCGATTTTGAAACTTGTTTCTCTAGATATTTTTTCCAGAAACGTTCATTGTTCACCCCGAGACAACGAACACTTTAAAAGTTTACATAGTAGGCGTCTGTCACTTGCAGTGACATTTGAAATGACATTATATGAAAGTATGTATGCGGTCATAAGGACTTCAGCCAATCAAATTGTGTGCTGTTGTATTCAGAACTAGTTTCTGCTACTGAATACATGTGTTTTTAATTTAAATTTGTATTATCGTTATCATTACACACGTCGTGTGTTAGCAATTATTACAATAGAAAATACGAAAAGCTAAATGCAATACAGTTTCTAAATTTTACGGTCCAACAAAATAAGTGACTATTTTACACAAGAGTATGTATATCAAAGTACTAATTTACAGTCTCAGAAACAAAGAGTATCAAAAACAGTAAATATCCACTTTCTTAAGAAAATTTGTAAAAAAGCCATTCTTCTCGTTCATGTAATGAAATAAAAATATTAAATATTCAATAATTATATTATCTCTATGGATAGCACTTACTTCTTCTTTTAGTAAATTTTCACAGTCTGTAAATCTGAATCTATAGTTAATATTGTAATGTAATTAATAATAAAACAAATATTTGGTCCTTTATGCGCCTAAACAGGACACGACATGCTACAAGGTCAAAAATCACTAGATGTTCCCGGATACACATCACTAACACCGTTAACTAAGTACATAAGGACTAAGTTAATTAACTAAGTCCGTTAAGATAAAGTAGAATGAAAGTAATTACCGTTCCCTGTTATTCGTCATCAGAAATCATAGATCCGGATTTCTACCTTATTTAATCTCATCAGTCTCGCTTACTTACGTGCACTAGAGGGCAGTCCCTACATGTCACCGTTTTATTCTTTTATTTATATTATTAGTCACCGCTATTCTAAATCAATAAGTAATAAACTGAACATAAGATATGCGTCCATTGAAGTTAGCAGATCTTGAGTATGTGTGGTTATGATTAACGATACACAGCCCCACAAAAAAAACAAAAAAAAAATTGGAACTGCTATCGAGACAACTGTATACATATACACCCCCAAAATCAACCCCTAGCGCTAAAAAACAGGGTAAAAATGACTCAACACTTCAGGAATAGTCTTAAATCTCAATAATTCTAATTAAATATAAACATTCAAGTATATAACGCAGAAATACCACCAGAGTAACAGTACTTTCCATTGAAAATCACCCCCAGGAGTGGGTGAAAACTACCCCTCATACGATAGGTAATTTAAAAAATGCAGTGATTGCAAAAAAAGCTTACGATGCCCAGTTTTTTTGGAAAAAGTGAGTAACTACATTAGTTCCTATGCGATGCTCAAAATCTATCCCCATAGAGTGGCGGAAACCACCTCTAAATTTAAATTACAAGTAAAATCGGGGAAAAATTTTGTCATCGTGCTAAAAATTGGCTAAAAGTATGCAGCACTGCAGTTTGGAGGTGCATACTTGCAATGCATTAAAGTCATTCAGTGACATCCCCATGAGAGGGTGAAAATTACTACTGACATAACAAGAAATTCAAAAAAATAGGTGCAGTGCCTTTTAGAAAAGCTCAAAAAATCTGTATTTTCTTATTAAAAAAGAATCTTTGACAACGTATCTGAAAAGTTCCTATATTATGAAGTAGCAAAAATGTACCCGTAGTCTTAATGAAATTAAATTTATTCTTTATTTTTGTAATACCTTTTGGATTTGTTTTCGAATGACCTTCTGACCGACTGCCGTTTATGTTTTTCAGACGTGTCTGTTTTTAAGGACCAACAGAAATCTGCCATCATGTGTTCATCCCATCTTCCTTAGTACATTTTTTCCATTTCTGATATATCTTGGTGAAAGCGTTCACTCTACTCTTCACTGCAGTCGCCTACATTTTCTGGGAAATAATCAAGATAGGAATCGAGAAAATGAAGTTTCAAGCTCATACTGCACCCTGAAGATTTGAAATTATTAATCATTTCTGGAACAATGTTTTTACAATCTTTATCTCTTTTATTTCCCAGAAAGTCATGTGCTACTTTTTTGAAACTTAGCATTTTTCTCAACTTGATTTACATATTTTAATTATGAAAATATCATCTTTCATAACTTTTCGAATCTGCGGGAAATCGAAAATTCCCGCATTGAATTTTGAGTCAGAAATTTCAGGAAATTTTAGCTTCAAGTTTTAGAAGCATTCGCATTATTTATCAAGTGCTTTCACGTACTGTTTATTGAGATTTAAGACATAGATTTAGAGCTATGGGTTGATTTTAGGGGTGTACGATGTTTTTTTGACCGGATTCGGATTCAGCATCGAAAATTACATAGAGATTGTCTCGATAGCAGTTCTAAATTTTTATTTTTTATTTTTGTGGGGCTGTATAATCTTATTAGATAGTAGCTTTTGCAACGTAATGTTAGGCCAAGCCACAATCAAAAACGCCACGGGAATTGGTTCATTCATTTGTCGGTCTGACATTTTTGTAGATCCTCTACTATGAAGTTTTGAAGTGCCCCATATCCGAAAATTGTGCATTTTTGTCATAAAGAATTCACTGCTTACTTGTAGTTGTTTGATATGTTCTTCATTTTCCATTCAGTTAATCAGTTTTCCGATGTGCTAGTTGCCTGGAATCGCAGCCACAAATTATTATTTATTTAGGAAGCCTCAGAGGAAATACGTTACGACCGAGTTATGAACTTACGAAGAGCACACCGAATTATTGGGCGAATCAGAGACGGTCTATAAAAGCCGTTCCGTCTCCGGCAGAGGAGTAATTGCATTTTCTCAAAGAAACGCAGCAATTTTTCCGTTTGCATTCGCAATCTCAACTAGCGCGACGCGGGCCCAACTAGCGTTTTATTTGGCATTCGAGAGACTTGAGCGAAAAAATCAAATGAACCGTTTTCTGCTCCCTTTGATTCCATCTCGTTTCTATTACGCCGTGGCCCTCGGTTCAATCGGTTTTTGTGTATACAAACTTTGCGTAAAGTCAATCGTCGGGAAATGCGGGGCCAGCCTTTAATGGGGAATCGGCGATTATTCACGAGCTGATGCCTCCTCCCAAGTTGCGCAGGAATCTGCCTTATCCTTTCATTAACTATCGGGATTAAATCGAAAAACTTTTAAACATAAATCTGTAGTTTAAGAGACGAAATCGTGATTCGTCCTCTATAACGACGCAAGCCGATGCTGAACCTCTAAAGGCTGGCAGACACGAGCCGTTTTCGGCCGTCTAGTGTGGGTGATATCGTCGATTTTGCAAGAAAGAACGATGCTCACACACGCCTCCGCTTTCCGTCAAGATTTTAGTTGCGGCTTGTGATCTATAAAATAATATGTTTGTGATTGTAATAATATGGACACGACGCACGGTTACTTTAATAGTTCATACGAAAAATTAAAGGAAAATAGGAGAAAGAGAACACAAAGGTGTTGAGGTCCCAACACCAATTTAACATCGGAGATACTGGTGGAGTCTCACAAGGAGAATTATGCCAAATTTCCTCTTAGAAATGTTAGCATATTTGGCATTTAGTTTAGTCTCCTCGTTGGGCAGATAAACTGTCAAACATTTTTGGTCTTCATATTATATTCCGCAGTGAGAAACCTAACTGTTGCTGTGAGACGTTCATGGGGACATATCCAGATTCTTTCATCGCCGTATCATGTTTTTCAGTATGCGGAGTGACAAGTTCCAAGTACTCCTGAACCTTAACACACAGTATACTAAAAGATATGACAAAGAAAAAGACGTTTTATCGAAACAATTTTTTTGGGGTTTTTATCAAAACAACTGGTGATCATGATATGACCATATTTATTGACTCGATCGAGCTGATATTTTCCACACATCTTCAGTTTTAGGACAAAAATAGGTTGAAAACATTGACCTTACCTTATACTCGTATGTATTTAAACAGTGGCCAAATGCTTAAATTCCTAGGTATATAATAACTTTACTTTAGGTACACCGAAACAAAAAAAAATATTTCAGAGATCTACAAATTCTGAAATCATGATCAATACAAAATAACCTTTAAAATCGGAATACTAAGTGTATGATGCCGTTATTTGCAAATATTGATCAATAAATAAATTGGAAGTACTTGAAATCTATATGCTAAAAAAAAAACGACTACCCAAATTCCTTATCTTTTTTGTGCAGATCACTAAATCACTCCATCATATATATATATATATTTTTTTTTGGAAACGTTATTTCAAATTCTCATTTCCTACTCCACCTAGGTGGAGGAAATAAAAAGTAAATAACACAGGTCTATTAAAGACCAAGTAACAAACACAGGTCTAAAAAAGTACATATATATTCTGTTCTAGAGCGCAGATCCCAATTACTATGTATTTTGACGAACTAAATATTTCATAAAAATAATTTCATAAAACAAAAGGATGTGTCAATTTTACCCCAACAAACCCTCTAACCCTGGGATGCAATTTTGAATAAAACTTTGTAATCAATTCTTTGTGATTTTCGGGGGTCGCTGATTGCGAATCCGATGTCAAAATTGAAATTTGACATTTTGATAGCTGTCAATAGTCTGTCAAACTTCTTGAAGAAAGTAAAAAGTCGATATTTGGCGCACATTATTAATTTTTCAGGGTCGCTGATCATTAATCTGATGTCAAAATTGAATATTAACATAATAATAGCTGTCAAGATAGTCAACAGCAGTCAAAATTCCTCAGTTAAATTAAATTTAGACATCAGATTCATGATCAGCAACCCTAAAAATTTAAAAATATGGACAATATATCGACTTTTTACCACTTTCAGGAATTTTGACAGATCGTTGACAACTTACTGTCATTATGTCAAATTGTGACTTTCATTTGGTTTTGACATCGGATTAGCGCCAACCCCAGAAAATGAATAAAAAATTTCGTTTACGATTGCACAACAGCAGCGAGTTTGGAAGGTGTTGGGAATGTGGTTGTAGAGAAAAATTGACATAAATTTAATTTCAAATAGTTATTCATAACTAAACTTTCCAAAACTAAATTAAAATATTTTTATAGTTAAATAATAGCAATCCTTAAATATTAAAATATTTTGGGTACGAAAAACATATATTATTACCAAATGTTAGAAGAGAGTTTTGAAAAACCACCCCGATCCAACCTTGTAACATGTATCAAAATAATCCCCAGAAACTGATTCAGCGCACTCAAAAAACCTTGGGTACGTCATTTACTTAGTTTGTGTGGCACTTGTAAAAATATAAGAATTTTGTCCACTTTGGTGATCAGCCCCACTGCGAGTCGCGCAGAACTCATGAAAAAGACGGCTCGTGTATGGACGCCTTTAAAGTTGTGAACACGCCACGGTGGATCGAGAATGCGCGGATTACCTCGTTTACGTTCGGTGCTCGGCGATGCTGAATATTTTTTCAACGGGCCGGAACAAGTGAAGGGAAATGAACGGAAGACACGCTGCCGTTATGAGAGATCAAATGACGTCGAGCTTAAATGAGAGGCGTGATTTTTCGCAATTCGCTAGCTAAAGAAGGTAAACGAAAAGAGAGCTCCCTAATAATACAGAATTCAAAATATATTCGGTATCCGCAAAATAAGGCGTTTTATTTCTGTGAGAATGTATTATACTTACATGGTGTATTCCATTATTATTTTGTCGATATAAAAAACTGAATTTTCCTCATACCAGATTTTACAAAAGTAAGAGACCGAATTGAATTTTGAGTTTACAAAAGTGTATTCATCGTTTTTCTTTACTACCCACCATGTTTTTTTAATTTTTTTGTTATAAGTATGAGTATTCTTCCATTATTTTGGTATCAAAACAAAAAATAATTGAAACGGCATTCCCTTATTACTTGCAATAAGTAATAAGTAGAACACTTTCCGGACCCTATTACTAGGGACTCGTAATCCGTCATGTCATTGATGGAAGGACATATGAGAGACCGAAAAGACAGGAGTAAAAATGTGTTAATACTGTAATGTACATACCTATCGCTTGTGTCATTCAGAAACACCGTCTTCATTGACTGAGCGTACGTTGCCGCCACCAATAGTCTTTCTGCATTTCTTCTCGTTAAACGTGAGCGATTTGGTCTGTATTGTTGATGGATATCCGAATGTCTTTCACACTCTCGGAGTCTACGAAATATACTATATCGACGATTGCAAGGTATACATAAAATATGTGATCCGTCTATTGTAAAATACTAGTAATTTTCAATCGCCTTTTTCAGTCTATTCATATTCAATGGTAACAACTGTGCCATTATTGCAAAAATCCACACAAAATCAAACAATATGTGTATACATTATACGAACTCTAAAATAAATACGTACACGGTGCAAAATACGTGTGTACACACGTTTATGAGTTAATCACTACGACACATACAATTATTTTAAACTCGGCGTTCTAACGTTTGTCCGTCGCGCGTTTGGCTACTACTAATTCGAACAACGGAATGCCCGCTACGCTATATTATTATTATTAGACATAAGTGTAGGCGGCAAAGCCGTTTAAACTTAGCAGTAACCCTGTGTGTAATAGTTAACATTCATAGACAATAATACTCAATATCACAAACAGACCAAAATAAATGCTACAATATATAAAGTAGGTAGTTAAGTAGCTAAATACATATCATAATCATTTTTAAATGAATTAACATTTGGTACTGAAACTATGTTTTCTGGAAGAGAGTTCCAATTATAGTGCACTCGATTTGAAAGAAAGTATTGACGACATAGTTTGTGAAATCTTTCGCGCACTAATTTATAACTATGCCCTCTTAAACGAATATCAACACTAAGGCTAAAGAAATCCAAATGTACACTATAATGACTGTGCAAAATTTTATAAGTTTCAATAAGATCACCACGTATGCGTCTTTCCCTTAGAGTAGTAAGACCAAGCACTGAGAGCCTTTCCTCGTAAGGCAGATCACGAATAGCTGGAGAGAGTCTCGTTACTTTACGTTGAATTTGTTCCAAAGCATGTATATCACCAGCAAAATGGTTCCATACAGGGGCGGCATACTCCAAAATTGGCCTTATATAGGCCTTGTAGATTTTTGACAGTAGATCGGTAGATAAGTTTTTAAATGTTATTGACACTAAATACAAGACTGAATTTACCTTTTTTATGGTTTTACTAATGTGTGGTGCCCATTTTAGGTTTGAAGATATTAAAATCCCAAGGTCTTTTTGCTCGGTAACTGGTTGTATTTCAGTTCCGTTCAGAAAGTACTGAATATTTGGATTATTGGAAATGTATTGTAAGTACAGTACATTTTTGTTAATTTAGAGGTCGTAGCCATTTGTTACACCAGGATTCAACCATCCGGATATCCGCGACAAGTTTGTCTGATTCGGTTATTGGGTTTGCATAAAATTTTGTATCATCTGGAAAGGAGGAAGATGTCGTGCTTAGTGATGGTCCCATGTCGCTAATGAATATATTGAACAAGAGGGGACCCATGGATATATGGATATAATGGATAAATTGCATACATGCTTCCCTCGCTCCCGCACTGGGAGAGTCCAGCATGTGTCACCAGGCACGGTTAGAAGCGCTCTTTTTTACTTTATCTGAAATCATTGTTAAAAGTATTCATCACAGCTCAGAACAGTGTGAAAACTATTTATGCATGGAATAAATTCCATAATTTCAAAACCGAAAATATTTTACAAACACGCTGATGTTTGTAAAATATTTGTTTATAAAGTTTTTGTTTGTAAAGTTTATGCAAAAATGCAGAAACTGTAAAAATAAACTATGACGTTACCAGTTGTGAGTTATTACATTATAAACAGTTTTTTTAGTAAAAAGTTAGTAATTTTTTATGCCACTTTTTAATAATATCTATAAAGTCCTTTTTAGGAAACCCACGATCATTATAGTCCTCTTCAATATGCAGTTTCTGATATTTTGAAATTATTATCGTATTTTTGATAGTCCTAATGATCTGGTACTAACATATCGGTTCCAACAGGATGGAGCAGCTTTTTAGACGCAGTTTTCCAAAGAGTTGGATTGGACGGCGAATTTTTCTGGCGTGGACTGTCAGATATACAGATTTAACCCACATGGATTTCTTTCTATGGGGTTATTTAAATAATAGTCTTTAAAACGAAGCCTAATAATTCCAATTTAAAAGAATTGCAACAGAAAAGAATAATACTTATTATTTTAAACAATGAATTCCGTCATAGCTTTGCCAACAAGTTGATGGACAACATTTAGAACAATATCTCAACAATGGTTAAAGATAAAAATGTTGCCCAAGTGCGAGTTTCTTGAAAAAAAACCTTTAAACATAAAAACTATTCCATTAAAAAAATGTATATGACGTCATTACTTCAAAACTGATGACGTCAGAGGCATGTATAATAAATCAAATTAAATACTACTAAAACCATCAGCGTTTTTGTGAAATATTTTCGGTTTTGAAATCATGGAATTTATTCCATTCATAAATAGTTTTCACACTGTTATAAGCTGTGATGAATACTTTTAACAATGATTTCAGATAAAGTAAAAAAGAGCGCCTCTAACCGTGCCTGGTGACACATGCTGGACTCTCCCAGTGCGGGAGCGAGGGAAGCCTGTATGCAATTTATCCATATAGCGTAGCGGGCATTCCGTTGTTCGAATTAGTAGTAGCCCAACGCGCGACGGACAAACGTTAGAACGCCGAGTTTAAAATAATTGTTTTATTTAAGAGAACTTCCAAAACTGGTTCTGCGTTTTTGTCTCGAGTTCTCAACACGTTGTAACCATGTACACCCACTTCATACCCTTGAAAGGTTGCGTACGATAAAATGGACAACAAAAAATTGTGTAGATGACAAAAAAAAACGCAGAACCAGTGTTGGAAGTTCTCTTAAATCAATCTCTTTTAAAAATATCGAATTTTCACCATGTGCAATCCCGATTTCATCAGCTTAAAGAGTTGCATAATATCAAATAGATCCCGAAACTAGAATAACCGATAAAAAAATCTATAAGAAATAGTAAACTCTACAACCCCTATTTTACCCCCTTACCAGGGTTCATATGATCAAATAAACCAGAAAAATAAATTTCGCGATCTAAAAAACCCCTAGATCGGTTTTGTCCTCTCCGGAAAATTTAACCGGTATCCAGAATCCTGTGTATTGTGTGCGTGGTCCTTTGATCAGAGTATAAAGCACTGGTATCCTACTCCAATCTCCCCTACGTATTTTGGACGTAGCACGAGTTTACTCCAATCGCCCCTACGTTTTTTTGTCCATGGCCGCCTGTGACAATCATTTGGAAACACTCCCGATGCCAGGGACGGTCATTTCGAACGTCGCCTGAAACCCTTCCAGAAAGTGAAAAAGTGTCCCCATAAAGATTCGGCGATGTATTGCAAAATAAAATTTATCAAAAAAAGGGAGGCCGAAGTTGCCGTCCCGCGGGACCGAGAGAGGTTTCGACTTCTACAAGAAGTTATGTAACATTTTGTGCCGCCCCTGGGAGGGATATAATAAAGACGTGACGCGAAAATACTGCGGCGGCCGTTTATAGGAAAGAATGGCCCTCGAATAGTCCGCAGGTTTGCGGCGCGGCCGCTCCCCGAAGGGCCGCCCTAATGCGTCGCGTACACTGCTCGAAACCGTTGCCGTATATTATCATCAGGTCGGAAGTTAGAAAAGGAATATCACTTTTTCCGCCTTCCGACTAACAGATTTACGCCGGACGGAAAGTTTTTCGATTTGTCTCCCGGCCTAATGAAGGATAAGACTGCGACGTAGATTCTCGTGATCTGTTACATAACCGGACGTTTGGTTTACGTGGAAACTTGGATTTTTCCACAGTTTGAAATGATATCGAAGATTTCACTAAGTTTACTTTTATTAACTAATAAGTATCATATAATTACACAGGTCTACAAAAAAATATTCCATCTTTGCAATCAGACCCATCATTTCCTATATATTCTGATGCGCTGAAACCAAATTTTGCAAAAAAAATAACTCGTTAATTTTGGATAGGCTTTTTGGATCGCTGATCACTAGAGCCCGTAGGTTATTAATAGATTCCAGGACCGGTCTTACCGCCACTGGAATACTGTTATAACGAGCCATCCAAAAAAAAAAAAATCTTGATATGAATGAGATAAATACAAATAGCGGTTATGTCGAAGTTCGAAACGAAACATTGTTGTTGTCAAAAATTTGCCAAATGACTGTCGTAATTGTAAAATAAATAATGGCTGTCACATAATGTAACAGCTTTGACAATTAAATAAGATTTTAAATTTAAGATCAAGAATAGAAATACGTCTTTTTTTGGTCGGCCAACTTTGATGACGTATTTTTTTTAGTATTAGTTAACCTGCGCTGATTGATCTATCATTCATGTGCATGAAACGTCGAATAAGTTTGTAAAAATGTAGGGACAGCGTCCGTCATATGTTACGGTCGAGCGCTGGATAAACAATTTTGCAGAACTGACCTTTAATGGCAGTGAACTGCATTGTACCGTGTGTGACAATGTACTGACGTGGCACGTAAAAACAGGTGTTTTTCAGCATGTTGCTGCAGACAAACATAAAGCTCGTATATAGCACCACTGCTTGAGGACATCGTCAAAATATCATCAAACAAAAATGTCGTCTCGGAATTTCACGATAAAACTATATAGCTTAGCGTTGACGAAACAATGGATGTTAAAGGACAGAACATACCTAGCTTAGTGGTTGAGGGACTGAATCAGGTAAAAGCCATGAAAATGCATTTGAAAGCTTCGAGGACACATGTACAGTAAGCGGCAGCCTAATGCGTACATAGCCGAATAAAGGGCAATTGATAATTTAACTTCTTTGTAAGTAGAGTAAACATGAGGTGAGAATCAATCGCGATCCAATCGCTAGCGCAGGCGTATGAAAGGCATCCGGTTTGTCGGTAGGGCTGTTTGAGTTAAAATTTGAAATACCATTTGATATTTTATACTGGTCTAGTGCCTGATTAGAAAAGTGCCTTATTACGAGCGTATTGTAGAAGTACTACACACATTCAAAAAAATAAAAATGGATATTTATCACATTGACGAAAAAGTTCAAATAATTAAATGACAGACGGTATGAGCGCGGCCGCCGACAACCGCGGAGATCCGGGAGGGGGCAAGGAGAGTGCATTAGTGGATGGAGCTTAGAGTGAACCATTGGACCGTTTGTTCTGGCTTCGTTCGCTGCGTAAGAGTTGCAGTTAGTTCTGGCAACGTTGCTCTTTAGTTTTCCGCTAACACCCCCCATTATACACCCAAGCCCCCCACGGTTTTGTTTATGGTCGATCGTGAGCAATCGCGGCACTCATCGCGCGGACCGCGACCTGAACGTTTAGCGTCACTTGTACTGGTGCAGCCACAACGGAACTCAGTAAACCACTTTTTAACCATTGAAATTGACGGTGCAGAGTCCCCATAGTATTTATCAAGCCTCTCCTTGATATCGGTAATCGTTTTTTTTGCGCAAAAAGTAATGCTTAATCAGCACACGAAATTCACTTTTTTTCCATTTTTGTGGAAATTAACGAGATTAGCTACTTTCAATGGCTGTCAAACTGTCAAATATAAACTAAATGACGTAGCTTCCTCAAAATTTTACATTAGTCCACCGATAGATGGCATTTGACTGGAGCAGTGTAACCAAACCACCCTCGTATTATATAATTACACAGGTCTACAAACAAATGTTCCGTCTTTGCAATCAGACCCATCATTTCCTATACATTTTGTTGCGTTGAAACGAAATTTTGCAAAAAAATATTCTTCCTCGTGAATTTTTGTTTTTTTTTTACCGGAACAGCTGAATAACTCGATAGTTGTTCGGAGAAAATAGTTTTAAGATTCCTACCTGGCTATCTAATGGTGACATCGCCTTTAACCTTGACTATGACCTTGAAGGTCATTTCAGAGGTCAACTTGAAAATCCTAAATAGAAAATTAGAAGAAATTGAATAGAAAGCGCGGAAAACGTTCAAGTATGACCTTGTGAGGTTATAAGATGTTAAAAATAGTTAATTAAAGTATGTGTAATAACTTTAACTTATTGGTGGTAATCAATGGTGATGATGAGTAATTTTTGGTTATTAATGATTATTTAAGCTAAACGGTTTTCAAAATCAGGTAGCAGGGCTCGAATAAAGTAAAATCACCTTGCTAGGTTTCTATAAGCTAGGGTTCTATAAGATTTTTTTTGCAGTAACAGAAAAATCCGAGAATTATGGTTATAATCAGTTTTAAATGCAAATCAATTAAAAAAAGTTTTATTATGCTCAGTCATATTTGAAGGTAAAAATTTCCGTTCTTTCCATTTCTGGCGTCAAACCTATGTACTACTTCCATTTAAAATTTTGAAGTTGACCTTGAATTGACCTTCAAACTCATATTCAAGGCCAAAGGCGATATTACCATTATATCGTCAGGAAGAAATTCCATAACAACTGCATTAAACGATTTCTATGAAATAAACTTTTTAGCGCTTTTCTGTGCTGCTTCGTACTTTGACCTTGATTTGATCTTTAAGGGTCAACGTGGATCGACTTTCTCCGAAAACCCACTCCTATCGAGTTATTCAGATGTTCCGGTACTTTTATATGACCCGGTAAATATATCTAATCCCATTCAAATGCACTAGAGGGCATATCGCAGAGTTAAAGCAACACCATTCTAACTTTATATCATTTTTCTTGGATAAAGAGTATTTGCCCTACCTAATTGTTATACTGTCCTTTTATTTCAGTTCTCCTTGTATTTTCCAGTTTTTTTTTCTTAACTTATTTAGGCTGCACTGCAAAAAATAAAAACGTGATCGTAAGGCCAAGAAATATCTTTGGTGATTCATAGACGGATCCAGAGGGCTTTTCAGGCGGGGGGGGATTTTAGTGATAAAGCAACATATGACTCGTGAGAGCCTATATTTTGCCGCAGGCGAAAATTTTGAAAATTTTCAAGGTCACGCGTTTTCCTGGCACTTCAGAATTTCAATGAAAAATCCCTTTATACAAAAAATACCGACTATCACAAAAATACTTTTTTGGAATTTCTAAGGGTGCCAAGGGGGGCCATGGCCCCCATGCCCCCCCCCCCCTGGATCCGCTAGTGTGGTGATTGCTCTTTAGGACGTTTACAAAAATAGAATAACTATAAAATATATCAATTCAACTTCACGAAGTAATTGGTTAAAAGGAAATTATTAGGCACTTCAGGTACACTGCAAACACTTAAATTTAGTTCCTAACTGCTCAGTTCTGGGCCATAGATATTTATTAGAGACATTCTAAGCGCGCAACTGTGGAAAACTTAAAGTAGAGCGTCATTTAAAATTATCGTTAACTGCTAATGAACTTAACTGCTCTCAATAATTCCTTTGTAATATTACGGAGAGGTTTTTAAAGTTCATTTTAAAGTTTTCCGCCAACATATCCCGTAATCAATCATCCCCTAATAAGCAATCATCGACTGCTCGTTGGCTATTAATAAGGTTCTGTGTGGAAAAGCTGTCCCTTTTAAACCCCTTCCGAAAGGAGTTTAACTTTTAAAATTAAAAAACGAGTGGAAGAGTGAACTTTAGGTTGAGTTATTTATAACGAAACATGTAACTTTGTCGTTTTACCTTTAGAAGTATACGCATTTTTAGTGTGAATTGTATAACGCTGACATATTATTATATCATCGCATCAAATTACAAGTATAGCAAGAATTGCTTTGCCCGCGAATTGCGCGTATTAGGTATTAGGTAGAACGACCGTACCCAAGTTAGTGATATATAGTAAGATAAAATTACCAGTTATTGACACTGTTAGATTACCCCCAACTTCTATAAATTAATAAATATTGTTGTGGAAGTGCAAACTTTCTTTTTTGGGTATTAATAGAAAATATAGCTTTTGTAGATTATGCTTCCACATTGGTTAAGTAATGCTGTTAAGTATTAAGTTAATATATGATGGTACTTTTTAGTTATAGAATTTTTTTTTACGTTTGGTACAAAATGCTAGTTACTGATAAAGCAATTTTCTCTAAATTCTGTCATTGACGTCCGACTCATTGAAACACATAGATATATAGCGAATTTGTAAAAAAGTGTTTTTATTCTTTCTAAATAAAAAATGTAAAATGGGTAATATAATCCGGTCAAATTAGACCAAAAAAAGAAGAGTAAAGGTACATAAATTTACAGCAAGCTGAAAGTGCGTGTAATTGTTTAAAACATACTTAAAAATAACATCTGAAAGTTTCTCATCATTCCGGTGCCTGGAAAAAAATTTATTCGAGGTCAAAGGTCAAAAATCTTGAAAAAAATTGGGTTTTCACGATTTTCAGCAAAACGGTAAGTTTTATCATAAAATTATCTCAGACACAAATTGTAGATCATAAAATTCTCTATAAAAAAATGTACCAATACTTTTTTTCTTAGAACCACCGTTTCTGAGATATAACGAGTCAAATAATTGTAAAAATTGTAAAAAAAAATTTCAAAAAAAGTAATTCGACTCAACAAGAAATTATCACGAACGGGATTCGGTTTCTTCTTTCTATGTACAAAGCTCCGAAAAAAACCACCTGCTTAGATAAGTATCGATATGCATGTTTCGTTAAAAACACTAAAAATAAGAAACAGGTGCAATTAGCTTGTCTTCCTCCAACCTCAGTTGCTGCTCATCAACATCTTTTCCGGGTATATTACCAAGTTAAAGTGTGGCTTGGTTATCAGCTAGACCCAAAAGACTGGGGTTGGAAGTTGGTCGACAATACATTAGAACCTATTCAGACTTTACTCCCACCTGCGCCGGAAAAACGGCTGAACACAATTTTTTGCAACTGTAAAAAGGGATGCAGCGCTAAATGTGGTTGTAAAAAAGTTGAACTGTTGTGTTCTCTGGCATGTACACATTGTCAAGGCCAGTCATGTTCTAATGCTGAATCACCAATAGTGGAGGATTCGTTTGATACCAACGAGGAAACATGCGATACATCGCTATTGACGCAATTTACTTACACCCAGGATGAAGAAAACGAACAAGACGAAGATCAAGAAGAAGAACAACAAGAAGAAGTATTTGAAGGTTATGAATCAGATGAATAAATTTCTACACATTTTTTTAATTTCAATCGCTTTTATCATTTCCAACCCTTCCTAATATATTTTATTATGCAAGTTTTCAATTAAACAGAATCACAACAGACATGTGGAATAGGCCTACTGGGGAAACCTCGTTAAAAAAAAACGCGCTAAGTACACTACCTCATAGGTGGCGTGGAAACGTGTGCATATTATGTCGTTTACATATTTTACAATTATTTGACTCGTTATATCTCAGAAACGGTGGCTCTAAGAAAAAAAAGTATTGATACATTTTTTATAGAGAATTTTATGATCTACAATTTTTGTCAGATAATTTTATGATAAAACTTACCGTTTTGCTGAAAATCGCGAAAAACCAATTTTTTTCGAGATTTTTGACCTTTGACCTCGAATAAATTTTTTTCCAGGCACCGGAATGATGAGGAACTTTCAGGTGTTATTTTGAAGTATGTTTTAAACAATTACGCGCACTTTCAGCTTGCTGTGAATTTATGTACCTTCAAATGTCTAGATTGACCGGACTAATAAAAAAATTATCTGAAAACCAACTGCGAATTTGATGTTCTGCGACATTATCTCGTACCGTTGTTAAATTTTATGTATACTCTTTGTGTACTATAATTTCCGGATGCCGCTTCAAAAAAACCTTTAAACCACTTATCACCGGATCGGTTATTTTTAAATGGATTTTGCCGTTTTGTCTCAGTTCAATCTCTCTGTCTAGCTCTGTCTAATCAGTTTTTCAACACTATCCATAAGTTGCTTTGTGACTTTCTGGTGTAAGAACACTAGGTGTCCACCTAGTGTTCTACATGTTTTAGGTGATTTTCATGTTGATTTATTCAATAGAGTATGTTGATTTATTCGATAGAGCGAAATTGTACGGTGTTCCCCGTACAATTTCGCTGCAGTGGCAATGGGAATTCCTCTTTTTGGGACCTTGGTCATTTGTTCAGCATTGTATTTTTTTTGGGAGCCTTATCTGAAACCAAACTAATCTTCCAGTTATCGACATACGGCTGTCCAGTCATTAACACCCCATATCGATAACTGGACAGCCCAATTTTACAACTAACTAAAAAGTAAAGTTTGGCAATATCGCGTTTTTATGCTTAATATTTGTATACCTACTGAGTAATATAAGGGGATGTAAATATCCAGTCTTTGACATGGTGTCAATCACTAGATGAGACTACAATCTCCGCGCCAGTGATCGACACCTGTGTGTTAAACACATCCAGAAAATGTGGATGATTTTGAGGGTTAAAAATCAAAAGATGCATGCATCTCCGGTGATACCAGAAGTTGAAGAAATATGCGGTGTAGACAATTAATTGGCATTTATATCAAATATTACATACACCAAACATTTAAGTATCTCTAAAATTTAAAAAAATGACGTATCACGTCAAGTGTTATGACCCCGTATTTTGTCCTGTGATATATTGTGTTAAAAAAAGTATTGTTCACCTTAAATGATTTATGTTTAGGAAATAAATAGGTATTCAAAGAATTATAGATTAGAATTTTTCTAATGAACATTTTATTTATATATGGTAACTTTAATACAAACATTTAAAAAACTTACAAACCTATACCATCAATAATCAAACATAAAATTAACTCAACAAATATAATCGAAATATAGCAAAAATAAATAATGTAGTTCTTGACAGCTTACAGGAAAAAAAAACATAAAAAATCGTTTAATGGGCTAAGAGTAATTTTAAATAATCTTAGAAATTATTTGATAAGCGACACCTTACATTTTTTATCCCAGCTAATTTTTACAAACTCTTGGAGTGGCTACATCATAAAAATTTGGAGTTTTAGAAAATGATGCCGAGATATTTGTACATGTTAATAAGTGGATTATTTACAGAAACTGACACTAGGAGACTACAGTGGTAAGTCGTTACCTGAAACTTTACAAATACCAAAATAGATTCGAAATCTATCTGAATATCACAGGAATATCTTATATTCGTTGTCGCCCGGTAAAAATGTTTTCTTAATATACAAAGAAATTATATACATTCATTGATAACAGATGATGAAAAAGGTACTCTAAGTAAAGAGATGTCCATAAGGGCATACAGAAAAAGAAAACATTATTTTCAATAGTTAACTAAAGGACGCAAAAATATTTTCTATTTTTGATATACTCTTATGATGTATTTTAATAATTTATTCACAATACAAAAAAATAACAATCTTCAAATTAGAACATTTCTATGTAAAATAAGCTGTTAACGAAAATATCAATTTAATAGTCATCGAAATAAAGCAAAATTATGGAAATATATCACAATAATAAAATTATGGAAAACAGTCAAATACAAAGACAAAAAAAAAATGATGATTGCCTTTTCACTCCATTTTATTTTACTCTTGTTTAAATGCAATTTCATCATTTCTGTAACCATTTACATATTATATAAGATTGTATGATTTTACTAAAGTTGAGATATTCAATTTGTACGGTGACAAAGACGCAATTAAAGTAGCGTTTGATCCTTAAAGATGTAAATGACCTAGTATCAAAAAAAATAAGATGCCTTACCTTTTATGCGAAGTGACGGTGTAATAGTTACTACACGGTTACATTACAGTTAATAGTAATTACACATAGTTACACTTAATATACAAAAATACAAACGCAAGTAGCACATTAAAGTAAGTTTTGTATACAGTAAGCGGCACCCTAATGCGTACATAGCCGAATGAAGGGCAATTGATAATTTAACTTCTTTGTTCAATACACTCAACATCCACATATCCGAACTTTTCCGTTCCGAAAACTTCCACATTTCCGAACTCTCGTCACCTCGGGATAACCGAACTGCTGGAGCATGCGCAAAGGGTTTTTCTGGCTCATTCTAGTACTTTTCTTTGTTTTTCGAGGTTTTTATGCAAATGTAATACATACATACATGTGTAATGTGTACATGTTAATAAAATAACGTTTTTTTAAACAAAAAAAAAAAATGTCAGGTGCAAAGGAGAGAGTGATGCAGGTAATTATTTTGTAATTCAAAGTAAAAGTTTGTTTTATTGAACATTTTGTTGACGTAACCCATAATAATTTAAAACTGAAATGAAAAATGATGAGAAAATATGTATTTTGAAGAAAACCGTGATACAAAACAAACATTATTGTACTGTTTATTTGCAGAGAAAAGAGCCTGCTAAGAGGCTAACCTTGGAGCAAAAGCTGGATCTGATAAATCACGCAAAAGATGGTGTTAAAAATGCTGATCTATGTAAGATGTACAATATTTGTAAATCTTCAGTGGCAGAAATTCTTGGGAAAAAAGAAATTTACTTGTCGGAAGTTGAAAAAAGACGAAAATTGAGTGGACGGATTGACACAAAAAAGTGCACCGGTACTTATGATACGCCATTTGAAATAAGTGTTTTCCACTGGTTTGTACAAAGAAGAACTCTTGTCTCAGGTGTGCTGCTGAGGGAG
This sequence comes from Aromia moschata, assembly GCA_029963805.1. Lineage (NCBI taxonomy): Eukaryota > Metazoa > Arthropoda > Insecta > Coleoptera > Cerambycidae > Aromia > Aromia moschata. The sequence continues at coordinate 299,921 of JAPWTK010000438.1, forward strand.
GGCGATTTCCTCTTTGCTGAATTCTGTGACAATCGAAATGTTTGATAACAATCGCATTATTGTGTTTACATTTTTTTTTCTCATTTCAAATTTCGCGGTTTTTTGTCGTCAACCAATCAGCGACAAGTTCGGTTGTGTGGAAGTACAAGTTCGGAAATATCGTGAGAAAAAGTTCGGAAATATCGTGAGTTCGGAAATTTGGAGTTCGGATATGTGGATGTTGCGTGTAGATGTAAACATGAGGTGAGAACCAATCGCAATCCAATCGCTAGCGCAGGCGTATGAAAGGCATCCGGTTTGTCCGTCGGGCTGTTTGAGTTAAAATTTGAAATACCATTTTATATTTTATTCTGGTCTAGTGCCTGATTAGAAAAGTGCGTATCATCAATCAATCTTGTCATTTAATATAAAATATAAATTAACCAAACGACAAGTACGACAACAAACGACTAGCGTCTAGCCGGTACCAGGTCACGGGTGATCCTGGCCAATGAGAAATACCTGTGTAACGCGGTGAAGGCGGCAAACTTGATATGAAAGTCAGTAAGTCACAAAACTTTGATATGAAAGGTTTAAAAAAATCACCTTACTAACTTAGCTTGATTCTTTTTTTATATTAAAATCTAGTTTTTAAGGAAATACAGACAAAAATTGTCTTATTATTTAATGAATGTTGATTACAAGATTTAGAGTTTTATTTCTCAGTAGTAAAATTGTCTAGAAGCATGCGCGTTTTTTTTACGGTTTGATTGGTCGGATCGCACGTGACCTGGTGCTGGCTAGACGCTAGTAGTAAATTCGCCTAACTATGACATAAAAATGTATCATTTAATATGTATTTAATATCCGCCTATGTACGCATTAGGCTGCCGTTTACTGGATACATGGTTGGTCCATGTTGCATTGCAAATATTACCAGCTAAAAGAAGTGAAAGGAAAGGCGGTATGGAATAGGCCACCTAGATGGTGTGCCGCTGACCGCTTGAGCACGACTTGGGCATGCGGACGCACGGTGCGACACAATCCCGTGTTCCTGTAAGTCCCACACCTTACGGGAAAATCATACACACAGAAACGCTTTGCCGCCTAAAGATGTGAATAGTCTTATCTTGTATATACTCTCTATTAGGAATATAGTTTTTTTCACTTCAAGGTCTTCAGTTGCGACTTCTTTTAGTCGTTGAAGACAAGTTGAATTTGTTATTATTACTGTAGCTTTATTTTCACTACACAAAATTGTTTTATTGGAGACACACGTTCACTTAAATAATACAGTAGGTAATCTACAATATTCAGAACTTAGATAATCTGCAGGTAAGTAGGTACTCTGTATATATCCAGTTTGCATCCGTGTTTATCATATCTTTCACAGCCAATCAATATCTGAGCACGAGCCATATTTATTCTTGAAAATACATGATCCCTATACAAGTGTAATGATCTAATATGCCGTGGGCGTATAAAAGTTTATTTTTGTCATTAGATATGTACCGCTCAGTAGGAAGATGATAACGCCTACACGAGATATATTCGTGAAAATCATACACTAATCAAATCTGGTTGTAGAGATTCCTTTAGGGTAAATTAAGGAAAAAAGTGTGAATGCAAAGTTTCGTGCATTATTCATTGTATTTCATTTATTGGCGTTAAGTGATTTGTTTTATGGAGTGTTTTGTTGAGCTTTTCACTTTTGAATCCACTTAAAATCTGTTCATCATTTTCAATACCTAAGAAAACGATTAGTCCACTGACCAATTAAAAAAATGTAAAATTCAGAAAATATACATTTATTTACACTACAACCATATTAACAGACAGCGATTTCCTCCGATTTAGGACAAGCTAACTATTAAGTACGTAAACAACTAAATTTTACCGTCACTATAATTTAATAATTTTCTGAAATCTTAATATCGGTTAAGACAATTCTACTGCATATAATCAAATTTATCAGTCTTCACTAATGAGGATTCTTGAAGAGACATTACGTTCTATTCCAGAGATAATTGCATTACATGTTGTTTAGGATAAAAACGAATAAGGTGAATGAAACCGTATAGGAACAAATTTGTCCACTTAACTAACAAAGGACCCCGCACACACCTTATGGAAAATGGTTCTCGGTCAATTTTTTTGAGACTTTGGGAATCCGTTCTCCTTGATGTCCCGATCAAAAGTTTCAATGGGCACAAACCAATAATGGACAATTTTCGAGTAATTGGACGCTTGCGGTCCACGCATGAGTGGGGCATTATTTGGAGATAAATGTCTGATTCCGCTCTTTTATATAGATATCATAAAAATATGCTGATAGTCCGTGGTTCTAATTTTTAAATATTAAGAATTAATTTAGGACAGATTCATACATAATAATCATGATTTAGATTTTCTGAAGATAAATTATGAAAAAAGTTAGGAGCTTTTAAGTTTTATTACTGCGCACTGGAATCGAGTTTGCTCCTCTTTGTGTGTGTGTGTGTGTGTGTGTGCGTGTGCGTGCGTGTGTGTGGTATGTTATATATGATTGTAAATCCCGATTCCTACTTGTACTTCTGGGAAAAACTGCACGACACACGTAAAAACAAACACACACGCTCAAAAAAAACCCTAAACAACCCACTCAAAACAAAACACGCTCACAAACAAACACACGCTCACAAACAAACAGACCCGCAGACACACACGCGCAGGCAAGAGGAGCAAACTGGAAACCTCCTCGTGGTGCTCCTTGGATAACGCTAATTCCGGTACGTAGTAAGAAAACTTAAAAGCTTCTAACTTTTTTTTTATTTATCTTCAGAAAATCTAAATCATGATTATTATGTATGATTCTGTCCTACATTCATTCTGAATATTTAAAAATTAGAACCACGGACTAGCAGTATATTTTTATGATATATAAAATAGCGGAATCGGACATTTATCTCCAAATAATGCCCAACGCACGCGTGGACCGCAAGCGTCCAATTACTCGAAAACTGTCCATTATTGGACTTTGTGCCCATTGAGACTGTTAATCGGGACATCAAGGAGAACGGATTCCCAAAGTTTCAAAAAAAATTGACCGAGAACCATTTTCCATAAGGTGTGTGCGGGGTCCTTTACGTATTGTGAAGAGAATACAGATAAAAAATATTCATATAAGGAAACAAAAAATAAGAAAAACAAAACAAGCTTTTCATTATAAGCATATGTTCTAATAGAGGGAATGTGAAAATATCTACCTGTCACCTGGCTACTACATATTGAGAACTGAATATGGGTAGTTCTCTGCAATTTACTACAATCTAGAAAACTTATTTTTAATATTGGGTGATCCAAAACTGACCAAATTTTCTCTCTTCGAAACAAAACCAATATACTCAATTCTCCATACATCTACGCCTTCTATCATCATATTTAAAAATGAGAAATTGTATATTTTCCTTGAAAGTATAAATGATTGTGTGCCAATAATGTTAAAAGTCTCAATCCTACAAATAAGAAGGCTTCCTTACATACTATATACGAGGTGTGTAAATTAAGTAATGAGTAGACTATTTCAGTAAACGAGTTTTTAGGCAGTAAAAACATTCATGTGCTCCTCAGCCTCCTTATTCGCCTGACTTGAGTCCTTGTGACTTTTTCCTCTTCTCAATCATCTCAAGGAATGTCATTTTGGGACCATAGAAATCATTCAAACGGCTGTAACTGACCAGCTAAAAGCTATTCCAGTATATGAGTCAGCACACTGCTATGAGGAATGGAAGAACCAATCTCCAGCGCTGTGTGGCTTACCAAGGAAGTTATTTTGAAGGAGACAATACTGAATTGTGATTCTATTCGAATAAAAAAAAATAAAAAAATCAGTCTCATTACTTAATTTACACACCTCGTAGAATCCACTCATCCTGCATACTATAGTTTTTCTACACGTCTTTGATGAGTGAAAACTGAATGTGTTGTAGTTACATTTATTTAGAACTGTTACTAATTAAACAACAAAAAGGTTCGCATTATCTATTTTTAATTAACTTTAAATATGTTCAATTAAAAAAATTATACACTTCGGTTATCTTTTTTTTGTATTATAGGTATATCTTCTCATGTATATTTTACTTATATCAATGTCGTATAAAATTCAAGTAACGTTCATAATGAACTCATGTACATAGTATTCTTTATCCTATTACCTATATTTGTATATGTTACAACAATATGTTCGCTGTTTTATTTAGGTTACACATCGTTTGTGAAAAATCCAATACTCTTACCGCATAGCGAACACACAAATTTGTCCTGTAATTGTGTACATAACTTCATTTTATTTATACGAAACAAACTCGAAACCTTAGCCAGTACTCTCTGGAAACAACCATGCGATACATTTTAATGAGTGTAGTATTAGGATGTACTGCATCTCTGAAAAAAACATAAAGTAATAAAGATTTTCTTGGTACCTGCTTGTTTAGCGAGTTTAACATACCTTGTTAACAGAACTACATTAAATACGTTTTAGTAATAATTTCAGTGTTATATTATAAAATCTTTTGTAACTCTTAGAATATACCACTTGTTAAATTATGCATATTAATTTCATATTACGTTTTAGTAATAATTTCAATGTTATATTATAAATTTATCTTTTGTAAATCTTTTATATTGTATCATTTACATAAAATATGCATATTATTGTTGTACAACTTATGACTCGGGTTCGGAAATGGGTTTGCCCGCGAATTAGACAAAGTTTTTAAAAATATTAATATCAATTTGGTTTATAATTCTAAAAATAAACTACAGACGCTTTTAGGCAACCCCAAAGACAAAATCGACAATAACGAAAAGTCAGGAATATACGAAAGAACTTGTAAAAACTGTAATCAAAAGTATATTGGACAAATAAGAAGATCTATTTTGACTGGATTTAAAGAACACATTGCTTATTTGAAATATGGCAACAAAAAAAATCTTGTGTTGCCCAACATGCTTTTGACAACAACCACAGGATAGAATTAGGTAATTTAAAATTAATTAGAAATGTAACAAACAGTAGACAGTTGGATGCTCTTGAATGTTTAGAAATCATTAAATGCAATAGTAGTATGAATAAGGACAATGGTTCGATACCGACCAGTCCATTGTTTGCTTTGATAAACAAAGACAGATGTTATTGTTTAGCCATGGCGACAAATTAAGTATAAATAGTGGAAGTGTGTAGGTTAGAACTTAGTTTTAATCTTCTCCTGAAGATGCCAACTTAGTTGGCGAAACGCGCGTCCAGAAAATATAGTAGTTTGGTGTTTCGTGCAAAACGTCCAGTTTTTTGTTTCTACGCCGAAGGTTCCAGTACCCACTTCATTAAGTAGGAAATTTGATGACATCTCTTGATACTTTTCTCTCAAGAACGAGCTGTCAAAGAATCGCACATAATTCTCAAACCGCTGCACGGACACAATTTTATAATTTCATTAAACATTTCCACATCCTCGTATTATTTAAATTAATATTCGTTTATAAGCTCTATTGCCCTCACGATCTGAACTGCTCCTTCGCTGCTGACGCGGCGCTATGCTGAAGCGAATTTAATAAAACATAAAACGAAAACGACCCAATAATTAATAAGTTATTCCTGGCCGTTGGAGAATAACCCCCTTCGCGTTTAATAATAATCTAATAAGGGGCAATGATATATATCCGCTAATAAATCATTTTTGATTTAATTGAACGCGGCTTAATTGAAAATTACTAAATTGTATCGCAGTGCAGATTTTTAAGTGGCAATTAAAAGTGTCTGCGACAATACGGCTAATGAAATCCGGGAGCTCCTCTCGAGAGCCATCGGATCCTCGGTGTGTGATAGCGGAATGAGAGATGGGCCGGATAGCTTGGATCAAGGGCGCCTTGGAAGTCCGGGTCTTTCTCTCGTCTGGGAAACAAGGCAATATAAAAAAAAAACTGGACGTCTTCCACGAAACACCTAACTACTACACTTTTCTCGACGCGCGTTTCGCCAACCAAGAAGATTAAAACTAACTGAAAGTTAGTTTTAATCTTCTCCTGAAGATGCCAACTTGGTTGGCGAAACGCGCGTCGAGAAAAGTGTAGTAGTTCGGTGTTTCGTAGAAGACGTCCAGTTTTTTGTTTCTACGCCGAAGGTTCCAGTACCCACTCCAGGAAGGTAATATATGGCCTATTTATAAGGAGAAGAGAATAGGAAAGCTCTCATAAGCTAATTTAAATCGGTGCCTCTTTTTCCACTGAATTCAAACTTTATTGAAAAGAAGTATAGGTGCATTTAGTAGTCAATATTTGCGATTAGTGCAGTAGAAGCTTGGTAATCCGACGTCTGATAGTGCGAATGCTCAGTAATTCAACAGTTTTCAGCAATATAAGTCTTTAATCTGACATGCGATACAGATATATTCAATAATCCGACAATAAGACGTCTGTAACGATTTTGGTACGTTTGTCATATCATCCCTTCCTGAATAACTGTCAGTGGCGGCTGGAGGAATTAGAGATTCTCATATTTTTGTAAGGAACCATGGAACCAATTTCAAATTAAACTTGAGAGAACTTTCAAAAAATATTTGCCTCGCCAGATATTGGAAACAGCTTGCAAAATATTTGTCAAAAAGCTATCAAGAACGAAATGGTGGGATGAAGTAATAATTCAAATTATCATAAATTTTACATATCTCGAAACTTCACAAAGCGTTTTACACACTCGAAAAAAATCACAAGCGTAAAAAGACTTTATATTGTCATTTTGTCTTGATGATCTGGTGAGACGTATTTTGGAATTTTGTTTGAGAAGTTACATTTGAAGTTCTTCAGTCTTCTACCCCTCTTCTGCCTAAGTTTAGTCAGATCCATCAGTCCCCTTATAATTGATCTGAACAAAAATATGATATGGATCCCATAATTCGTTTATCGAAATTTCCACTAATACGATAATTTTAAATTCGACAACAATCCAGTCTGAATTATACAGAGCTGGATTATACAGCGTGTTCCTGTTAAGATGGAAACAAGTTAATAAAAGCTTTGTTTGAGACTTTTGAATCTCATTTAATGTTTCTGTTGTACTGAAACCTGCAAATTTTTAATAAACCGATTGTTTTGTATCTTAGCTTTACAGGACTACTTTTTGGATCCAAAATTTAGCTATACCACATTAGCGATTTTTTTTATAAAAATAACATCGTCAGAATCTATACCTATGTTATAGAGTGCCACGGAAATGTTCATGAAGTTTACTTTTACCGTTATCGAATTATACGGTGTTTTTTATATACATAAACGTAAACAATCGATTAATGAAATGTAATTTCGATTTCATACTCAGAAGATTATAGTACCAATTTATTTTTTTTATGTATATCCAGGTCCACAAAGTTTAATCTGATCTACTACAGTCTAAATAAATAATATTATATTTTTAAATTTGTCACTACGTAGCCTTTTATATATTTATATGCAAAAAAAAGTAATTGATACCAAGATAACAAGGCAAAAATTAAACTTAATCTATTAAATATGTTCAAAATTTAGGCCTAGAGGACAACATATGATCAAAATTTTCTGGTTTCACGCTCTGGTTGATTTTTCTGGTGTATATGATACTGTCTTCGGTAGGTACATGTGTATATAGGTTGCCTAACTTTGACACATAAACTTTTAGACTTTTGAGGTATACATACTGAAAAAAGTCTAATAGAATTCAACTGAACCTTTTTTGATCATTTCAGTGTCCACAGTGTTAAATTGTCGTTTAAATATTTCTTCCCGTTGTTAGATAAGTGTGTACATCCTCTTTAAAGTAACTTATTAGGCATTCCCATTGAAATAATCGAATACGGAATATTTAAAAAATTTCGTGTTAAGACACATCGTATGTTTAGTGGCGAAATTTCCTGCCATTTCTTACCACTTCCTTCCCTAACGCCGTCCCTGCTGCGTGTCGCCTTCTTCGTGTTCTCTTTCTCTTCTTCTCCCTCCCTCTTTCTCTCTCTAACCGAGGGTCGTTTCGGGCGCAAGAGGAAAAAAATGTTGCCGAAGAATTTATGGTCAAGGGATCACACTCAGCAAACTGTTTCCGTTTATTTTGTTTCGGTTTATTGAATTTTTTTATTTTACATCAGGCATCCCACAATCGATTTATTACGTTTGACAGGTATTCGATATGTACAGGGAGAACTACTGGAATGATTTTCACCCTAAAATTTGCTGTTACTTTATGCTTATGAAAAAAAGGACAAGATGGGTGTATACTAATGATAGTTCTGGTCTATTTCTGGAGAACTGTGGCCAATTGAAACATTTTAGAGACATTTTCTATCATTTATTGCTAGTAAAACATAAAGTGAAACTAGGAGATAATGAAGACTCGTTATAACGTTATAACCGAAAACATATTTTACCACATGAAGAAATGGAACTTTTATATACTTCTTTTCTAGTCGTATGATTGTGCCAAATTTCATTTTTTGTCTGGTTTACGGTTTTCGCGAAATCTCCCGTTTGATATGTCGTGATCGACCCTGTATAATGATACATATTAAAATGAGGCAATATTTATGGGATATACTCGTAAAAAAAGCTTTTTAAAACTACGAACTATGCATTTAATTTTATTCACTACCACTATCTGCACTTCCCATTTAGAATGAAGGTGAAAATTCATTATCTGATACCGAATCTGATGCGAAAGTCAGATAATTCATTACCACACCCAACTGAATTCAAAATATGAGAATGTATAAGTAGTAATTTTCAAAAACTATACTAATTATATACAAAACATATTTTAAAAACAATATATACTTCGTATAGGCCTATTTTCGATTAAAATCAACATTATTATATCTTTCGTTTTAAGAAAAACTCTTAGTTGTCTTAGTCTAACTGTATTCTAATTTCCAACAACTGTGTGTTCCACGTTTATTAATTTTAACATTTCAGGAAGTCAGTAATTGTTATTTTACGCTTTGTTCTGGTTTTGCATTAATTTACTTGAAGCCTTCTTTACGCCACAGGGGCACTTGGTGTCAAAATGTTTTTTTAACGCAGGATAGTCCTATATCCTAGGGTACCTGCTGTATAACTCTCATCTTGCTTTTTTTTTTAGGTCAACCGGAACTTGAGTCATTGCGTATAAAACGACAGCGTTTTATACGCGACATCTTATAGCCCAAAAAATTTGTTAGTAGGTAATAGGGGTCACCCTAATATAAATAGTCTAGTTATTTAATGCACGTAGATATACATGTACATGTCCTAAATATTTATTTGTAAGGTACTTATCTTAAAATACACTCTGATATGGTAAAATTGTCACATTTAAGCAGTGAATTTAAAAAATGACACTCAAAATAGTCTTCTGCAGATTCACGCTCAAAGTTTGCGTCGTTGTAGCTGGCGCAAATATAGATATAATGATTTAAAATTCCAGGATCAGCTAGCCGAGTCTATCCTCTAATAATATTTGCATAATATAATGTAATCGTGGCAACATTGAAAACGATCCATTTGTTTCCGATTTTATAATGTTGCTGACCACTAAGCAACACCATGTTTTCGAAATTTATTTTCAGTCCTACTAACTCTGGACTAAATTATGGGATGAACTGGGTACCTTTGTCTAAAAAATGTTTTGCTCCCTCAATCGTGCCATTTTTATTAATAAAAGAGTTTATTACATGTACATTCTACTTTAAAGCGAACAAATGACAATTATTATTTTTTTATTTTTTACTTCAATGTTAAGACCATCATTTTTTTTTGAATTGTAACATATTTTATTGACAATTTCACATCTATCTTTAAACCAATCGGATGGTCTTATTTTTAACAGTTAGAATAACAACGAAAACTGAATACCCTGAATTTACAGTGACATTATATTGTAAATTTTTCTGTCAGTTGTTGACGCGATATTAAACCGACTGTTTGTTTATTAGTGACATATTATTTTTTATTTCTACATTAGCATGATAAACAAATATTATATCTACAAGTTACATATATAACCAAATTCTAAAAAGAAAAAAATGTTTTCATGTGTTATGTCAAACTACAAATCTAATAAGATCACACTTAGAATATGCATAAATGTCACATATTACAAAACTTTTCTGTCAATATGCCCCACCTACTTCGTAATTTTGTTTCATGTCGTATTCTATAATAAAGAGTCAACAATATGTCAATATTTCTCAATTATATTTAAATGTGAAATTATTATCTAATCGAATTTCCCATGTACTTGTCCCTCGTCTTCGACTCGGGGTAATTTTTACAGCATTCGAGAACGCGAAAAAAATCGGTAATAGCTTAAGCACTAGAGAGATTACTAGTGAAAATTTTATACTGTTGAAAACGGAATAAAAAATACTAACTATAATCATCAATAATAAAAAATATGAGGTGTGTAAATTAAGTAATGATACTGGTAACGTAGCGCCCGATCTAGTAACCCTGCGGAGATGGGACTTGGAATGGCGGTAGGTTAACATGTAATGCACCATCAGTACAAGTTTGAACTTGTTAGAGTTCTTTGTGTTTCTGTTCGTAAACCTTTTTTTCTAGTGCGTTTAAAAAATGAGTGACATTAATTTTGAGTAACGGTGTGCTATCAGGTTTTGCTTCAGACTTGAAACAGCGCAACGGATACTTTTGCAAAACTTCAACACGCCTACGCAGAATCATCTCAAGGGACGTCATTTTGGGACCATAGAAAACATTCGAACAGCTGTAACCGACCAGCTGAAGGCTATTCCAGCATATGTGGCAAATGTGCAACCGTCTCCAGCGCTGTGTGTGACTTTCCAAGGAAGTTATTTTGAAGGAGGCAAACCTGAATTGTAATTCTATTCGAATAAAAACAAATAAAAAACCAGTCTCATTACTTAATTTACACACCTCGTATACTAACGTACTTACGTTAACGGTTCAAGATCAAGGGATCAGCTACATGTTTGTGATCATTTTGAACCATAATAATTTGTATTTTAATTAAAACTAAGCCGGAAGTAGAAGGATCATCCCGATTAATTCCGATGCGAGCCTTTTAATGCCCCGCCCACATTTCGATAATTCCATTAACCGCCGCGCCGAGCCGCCTGCATAAAAATAAATTATAATGATTTACGCAGAAGTCCACACCTCGACCGGCCCGGCGGAACGAGTCATCCGAGTCACGTAAAGGGAGCTTCTTTTGACGTAAGGGCGTTTAATTTACGAGTACCTGGCGGTGCGTGCGGCCCGCCACGATTAGATATCATCATGGGAAACGGTCGCAGTTTTCCTGGGAGATGTGCAAATTAGTTGCCTGCCGCATAAATACGAACCCGGCACGGAACATAACTCACCGGAGTATTCAGCGCCGATCCGACTTACAGATACCTGATATATCGGTCCATTTCGGCGCTCAATAACTGTCATTCCTAGACGTAGGGGAAACTGGGTCAAGACGATCAGTTGTATAATACACTAATGGAAAAAATTAAAGGGTCAAAGAAATTTTCCGAATTTTTGGTGATTTTTCAGAATGCTGTATCTCAGTGAAAAATGGTCTTAACGAGGTCTAGAAAAAAGCATTTTGAAGCGTGAAGTTTCTAGTTTTGAGATATTTCGGCGAAAAAATTGTTAGAGCTCCATGTTTCGCGCAATTTTAGGAAGTAGTGTGAGAAAAAATTTTGCGAAATTTTTTGCTTTTTTTCAAGTCCACGAGCTTGAAAAATTTTTTCTAACTTCGCCATGGTATGGACCGGATTGCTTGTTTATTCAGCTTCAATTTACTTTTTTTTAAATCTCGATACGACCATTTGTTGCTGAGATATCGAACTTTAAATCAAAAAGGACCCTTTTGTCTTTGATCGACGATATCTCAGCAACCAACGGTAGCACAGAAAATCTAAGGACAGTTCTGAAAACTGGAATAAACATCCTACAAGATTCTGCTGGATTTTTTGAGGAGAATTGTTTTTTTATCCTTGACATGAATTTGAAAAAAAAAAGGAAAAAACGGATAATTGATGGTTTTTCAGAACATCAACGGTTGAAATTCAAATCTTCATGAAAAGAGTAATTTGCGTGTGCCTTTTACAGTTGAATATACCCCTAAAAATCATGCAGTTACATTACGATGTAACGAACCGGTTTCTTGTTGCAAACGGTCAAAAAAAATTAAAGGGTCTAAACGGTTTCTAAAAGGGTTTAAATGTAATTAAAATATAATTGAACGGTTACTTAGATAGCAATGAAAAATATCTATAAATGAAAATCACATCAGCGTATTCTTCGCGTCTAAACGTGTGAGGCGTTGCGAAATTATGTGTGGTGTACTTTACGCATACACAGTGTGGTTCAAAAGTCATGAGCTTCTAAAAATCGCTCAGACATGTCAATTTTGTTTTTTTTTTTGGCACATGAACTTTGATGAAGTGTGGGAAAGTGATGGAAAATTAACTTGTTGCTCGGCATGTTGGTAGGGAAAATTTTGGAGAAAATCTAAAAACCCGTATTCTCCGAATTTCTTCTTTTCATTGTAATATCCGAGTCTAAGATAATTCTGGACAATTCTTGTTGAAATAGCTCTTTCAATGGGTCGCCCATTCTCTGTATTCTTGTTGTCAGTGTGTCCGTGCGTGTGTCTGTTACACGCGTGGCTTGACCGGTCCGGATAATTATTTTTGCACAATATCTAGGTCGGTTAGGTAACGTGCAACGGCTTCTGGTTGACCTACGGCCAACCGGAAGTGGGTCTAATTTTGACCTAAATAGAGAATTCAGCATATTTTGGGAGAAGTGTCCGATTACGCTGCTGTTGAGTTTACTCAACTGCCATGCTTAGCTTGTTTTATTTGACTTTGAAGGATCAAATATTCAAACTGTTGACCGTCCGCAGTTTGACAATGACCTAGCCTGTCGACGAACACTCTCTGCACATTCCTGTTTTGCCCCATCTCATGGCGAATACGTTGTTGAGGTCTTCACCGGTCTATCACGACACACCTTGTTTTTCAAGAGTCCCCATAAGAAAAAATCAACTAGGGTTAAATCGGAGATATCGCAGGCCACTCAATTTCCCGTCTTCGGCCAATCCAACTATGTGGAAATTTATGGTTGAAATAGTTTTTTACGATGTCTGCGTAATGGGGTGGAGCGCGATCATGATGAAATCAAATTTCAGAACATAATTTGTCAGGTCTTCCTCATGGAAAAAGTTCTACAAGAGCAGCAACCAGGTTCTCTAATAATTCAAACTATTCCGGATCCTTCAAATTCTCGTCGATGAAATAAGTCCCAAGTTTTCCGTTTTTTTACGATACGTTCTCACACATTTGCCTTTTCAGAATATTGGGTATGCACCTCTTCCATGTGGATTTTCAGCGGCCCAATATCGACAAATTTGTCTGCTGATTGTGCCGTTTATACAAAAAGTAGCCTCGTCGAAGAAGATGATTTGGGAACGAAATTCTCATTGTTACAGCGACTTTGCATTTATCCTCAAAATTCCATACGATGATTAAAGTCGTCCTCGCTAATTCATGAGTCAATTGAAGCTTGTAGGTATAGCATTTTTTGTCTCTTAAGGATTCTGTGCACGATCCTATAGCTAACGTCAAGATTTAATTCCATCTGCCGTGTTGTTGCTTGATGATTATCACCAATGGCAAGAAGAACATCTAGTTGATTATCTTCCGGTACTGTTGGGCAACCTGTTTTGGGCAAATCTTTTACATGACCCGAGAACCTAAATTTTTGCAATATTCTACCGACAGTATACCTATATATCTGGTGATCAGGATGATTAGCATTAAATCTGTGTATCGTTAATTTCTTCATTCGGAAAGTTTTCAAAAACGACAGATTTTGCAATAGGAAAAGGGAAGTTACCGAAGTTATTGCAACGCTTTAATGAGAATATGTGGTTATTAGTTGAAGATCAAAAACAACGATATTAATCTGTAAAGAAAATGCTTGTTTGTATTGATATAAAGTATGTTTATATTGAAAATTTTATTGGCGTACTCCTTAGCATCATTGTGTTACTCCATTCTCCCCTAGCACCCCTGTCTCAAGATGGCTGAGTATAAATTCAGTTCTTGGCTTTATTCCACAAACTCTCTGATTTTTCTTTCAAATGCCTCCATATAATACAAATTCAACCCCCGTCACCATTCTCACAACTCGCAGTGAACCTATTGCACAAATAAATTTAAGGTCGGTCATGTTTTATTTCGATAGTGGTTCAGTAAGCGTTGTATTAAAAATATTACTAATAACATATTATCTTGCATCTGATTCTCCGTCAGTTCTACATGTAATAAATGAATATTGTTCCCATTGTAATTTGACATCGACCCTTTTGCCAAAATTTGTTTTCAGGTATCATCTATCCGTCTGTTAATCTAGGCACCGACATTTCCTTGTTACTGCTTTCAGGCTATATCTCATACCTTTGTTGGCTGGTCAAATTTTCCCATCTTAATATTCAGCTTCTTCTTGTTTCGACCCGTGCTGAAAAAGGTTCAAATGGGTCAGTTTTTTTTCTTTACTGACATGTGAATGACACATTCTCAGTTCCTTATATTTTATGGGAGTACTAAAACCAATATTATTTAAAATATTTAGAAAGTCTTATTTACAACTAATTTCTACTCCAGAATTGATTATTGTTGCTTTAAACAGTAAGGTAAGAAAGTCGTTGATATACGCCTTAAATAAATAGGGGCCATATATGGGTCCTTGCAGAACACCGCAACAAATTTTCCACTCTTCGCTACTTTCATTGATACCCCAATTTCAAGAGATGTTGGTGTTTATTTCTTTCGTACAACGAAGCGTGTAATAAGTACTTGTTTCAGATAATATTAGATACAGTCTACATTTTCCCTAGAGGTGGGCAAATTAGTTGCATCTCGCATAAACGACGACCCAATACGATCCCGCCTCTGAATTTATATTACCAGAATGTACAGCGCCGATCTGAATTACTGATATCTGATACTATATTGGTCCATTTCGACAGTCAATAACTGTTATTGCTAGGCGTAATATCCCGCTTGCCGAATGGGCCGCTGGTAGGCCAGTAGCAATGGAGGCAGTTAACGATTTTTTTGCTAAATTATATTTTTATCGGGAACGTGTTTATGTATTTTTAAATTGCTTGTGTACTAGTTGTTGACGGACCCCAAAGGCGTTTGATGGTTGTTTATGAATATCATTCGCTTTATGGGTGTCTGATTCTCGCTTATTGAATGCTATTAGTTGTTAACGAATATTTATGAGAATTTTTAACCGCTGAGAAACATTTACAAACATTGTACTCACTAAGAAACACATCACAGCCTTCGTATCAACAAAATTCAATCATATTTAATTTACAGTTAAGGTTTCAGAACTTAGGCAAAAATATTCTTCATATTATTAAATTAGCTTACTTACACTATTTAACATAAAAACGTGTCGCCAATATATTCCTTAGTCTGTACGATAGCCGGTGAATCACCGCATTAATCGAACGTCACAAGAGGCACCTAAGGCGGCCCCTAGACGGTCAATAACATTGCACAATATTATTGCACTCAATAATATTGACGGCTCACAAATGTCAATATTTTCGATAAATCAGGACCTAGTGTTTAGTGTTGGAAATATCTGACCAAGATTTGGCTGCAGCTGTCGTGTTGGTGCTTAAACTCAAAGAGCGAAAACGTCGTTGGTCCAAAGAATGGTTCAAAAAAAGGCAAAGATATACTCACGAACATCCTCTAAGAGATTTGGCGTACACTGAGGTAAATGATTTTAAGAAGTTTGTAAGATTGGATTTGGAAAAGTTTCAAGACCTACTAGACTTGGTTACACCGTTGATTGAGAAAAACAATACAAATATGGGGGAAGCTATACCACATTTTCAACGCCTATCAATTACACTACGATATCTTGCAACTGGAAATACTCTCGAGGAGTACACATGTCTTCTTCAAATACCAAACGTTGACTAAACAATTTTGCGCAATAACAACCCTACACGGTTCAATGAATAGATATGGCGCAATAAAATTTAAACTCGCTCAATCTTCTGCACACTCATTGTGCAAACTTAAATACATAGTAGCATATTGTTGTGCAATATTATTGACCGTCTAGGAGCCGCCTAAGATGCTTTGTCAGAACACAATTAGGAATACTTTGTCTATTGGAATAACAGTGTGTAATGGTAACGTGGGTCGAAAGTGACATTTACAAAAAAGTAGATTACCCTCCCCCTATGAAGCTTATGTATAGGACGGAAATTACTGGCAAAAAAATATACATATCAGTATTACGACGCTAAAAAAGAAAATTAGATGAAAATAAAATTGATACATAGGTATAAAAGTACTACGTAATTTCCATTTAGTAAAAACCACTCTTGACAGAAAAACGCATCAAAAAGAAAATACGAGTAAAGTGGTCAAATGAAAATGTTGACCGCAACTGGGATAATGTAGTACTCACTAATGAGTCTTCCTTTTGAGTTTGGACTCCTTGAAAGAAGGTCTGGCTAATACGTGGTCAGCCGCTTCTGAATCGATCTATTAAACATCCAGTCGAAGTCCACGTTTGGGGATGTGTTAATACGCGAGAATTCGGAACCGTTATGTGGATTTACCGGAAATCTTACGCTGAAAGAATAAAACAATTGCACCAGAAGGGCCTTTTGACATCAACAAAGAAGTGGTTTGGCAGAAACAATCATGAATGGATCCTGCAAGAAGATAACGATCCCAAACATCGTAGATGCACATCCTTTGCATGCAGAGGAAAGTTGAATATGGCATCAACACATTAGCCTGGCCTTCACAATCACTAGATGCCAACCCTAATAGTAAATGTGTGGGCCTTAATGAAGCAACAGCTTCGCGGTACACGTATATTATCACTGTACCTGCTATCACGATGAGTACGTAAGATATGGTGGTCGTTTCCAAAGGTATATGCCAAAAATAGAAAAAGTGAAAGTTGATTGAAAAGGTGAAAAGTATGCCTCAACATTACCAGGCAATATTAAATAATAATGGCGACTGAACCGTTTATTAGGTAAGTGCATCAAAGAGATTATAACACAGTTATTCTACAAAAGCCGTCGATACGTTTTTATATGATAGAATGTAGGTTCATTATTTTTTTCCACAGCGATTTATAAACGTCGTAATCATATATCATGTGTATTGTATTTGTATATGGATTGGGACAGCCTTGATATGGTTCTTTCGGAATTTTGAACCGCGCTAATTAAATATTGAATTGCTCAACAAAAGTAGTTTTTTTTATATTGTTTGGTTTTGTTCTTTCTACGCAAACATTTTACTTTTCTTGCTGTCACATAAAGTGCTGATTCTGGTTTTATTGTAAATAGTGAAGTTGATTCTAATATGTATACGCTTTTAAAATTGAGTGTAGAAAATTGACATTTCTCAAAAACCTAATATATGCGTGGTGCTTTAGTTGTGACAGTTGGATATAACTGAGACCATCTAAAATGAATCCTAATTAATATCAGATGTTTGAAATATTCATGTACAAGGTATAATTCCTTCCTCCTTTGATTCCTTCCCTGTCTGATTTGATATCGTATATGTATATGTGAAACAACAATTCCGCTAACAATTTCTTGTTAGCATTATTAAATGTTCACAGTGATTATCTATATACTTACATACTTTCAGTTTATACAACAAAAGTCATTATTATAACCTCATTTTGTCACCTTAAGGTGTAAATCTTCAAAAGAACAAAAACGTTATCAAAAATATATTAGTTAAATTTTCCACCAGTTTCTTACTTCATTATGCTAATTTATAGTAATTAAAATGTAATTTGTGTGGACGTAACAGCAAATAAAGAAAAGACGAAACACGCAAATAATTAAATCCTTCCATATTTCATTCATTTTCATTCCATGACTGACGTATTTGAAGAAAATCCAATATTACTGCATTAACCGCCAACATTGTAAAATTATGAGTTTACAAATGTCTGTATATTTTTCATATGCATTTAGTCCTAAATTATATTTGTAAACAGTGTATGATATACAGTAATGCTATACACAAATACCGGCTGACTGGTACCGCGACGTATTCGTTTGAATAGGTGTTAGTAGAGACACTTTGCAGTCGATTGAACCACAAATATGCATAATCCACTTGTTGATAGTTTTCGAGATGGAATTTATGGACTTTTATTAATTTTCCCAATTTTTTTATGAGGAATAAGTTTTGTCTGCACCTACTAATTCTAATAATAATACTAATTTATTATTCCAAACAGGAAGTAACAGGAACTTTCTCAAAACTTTGTACCTCATTTGAAAGGTGATGAAGCAGAGAAGTTTTTAAAATAATTTGTACGTTTAATGTATTCACAAATTTTTGAAATAAATCCTAGTGAATCTACAATTGGGTTAAAGTTTATAACAACCGTTACAGGTTTTAGCTGCTATATTTTTGTCATATCAAACTGTTTAACATAATTTTTGTTACATAACTAACTACTATGTGTATTAACGGTAGAGGCAAAAAAAAATACAAAAAAAGCCATCCTTTTTTTTATTTCACAATTAGTAGTAAAAGCAAAGTTTACAGAATAAATAATTCTGTAAACTTTGGTAAAAGATAGTCCATTTCTATGAAAACATTAATTAAAATTAAAATAACTCGAAAACTATCAACAAGTGGATTCAATCGACTGCAAATTGTCTCTACTAACACCTCTTCAAAGGAATACGTCGCGGTACCAGTCACCCGGTATATCAACGGTATCGGAAATTCAAGAGCTAAATAAAAGAGTTGTATGCGAGGTTTTAATATGCAAAACGTTTACTCTGCCTAACAAAGCCATTATATTCGACAGTGAAACAATACATCTAATTAAGTTGGCAGCTACCCGCCACGTCTCACAAAATTTTCTTAATTATTCCCCCAGTTTTTCTTCCAATACTCGCTATCAAATTATTCATGAATACTGTTAATTAACAGTCCCCTACCCTAAAAACATTATTATGCTCCCTCCATACCTCAGAATTTAATATTGAAATTGTGGCCTTAAATAATAAGTAATACAATGCTTATTGAGTTACAAGAAATAGAAAAAATCATGCTTATTGTAGAGAACAGCACAACGTAAAGTGTGAGGGGAATTTCATCCCATATATTAAATGTAGATTAAGAGGTTCTTAATCTACATTTAATATATGGGATGAAATTAGATGAAAATATAAATATGGGAACTGATCAAATACTTGCTCTGACAGTGTCAAACGGTTGTTTACTAGGCAGTGTCTTCTAATTAGTGGGTTAGTAGAATCTCGATCCAATTGATGTTCTGGGAATTTGGACCATAATTTTTTCGTAAACTGTTCTCTTGATTTTGCCAAAGAAATATTATTCGCCATTCCAAGAACTTACTTCCTTTAATAATTTATGTATTCAGGTTCTTATGCATGGCTTTACCACGCTACATAAAGCTCTGGTTATATTCCTATGTTGATCCAGATGTTGGAAAAATTGGCGTATCAAACTTAATCAGTGTTAGAACCGTTCGAATTTGTGTATATAGCCATGCATTACTTTGTTAAAAATACACATGAATATCTGTTATGTGTATTTAAATCTGTCAAGTTAAATTTTGCCAGTAAATCATCATGAGGAAAACCTTTATGTAAATACAATTATTCTTCTTTTTAAGGTAAATACATTTTATAAATTCCTTCGATACTATTTCTATGTACTGTATAATATGGGTTCCATATACATGCAGACACATTCTAATATTGATCAAACAAATGCATAAGGCATTGGAGCTCTCAAATTCTTTATAATTCCTGAAAATAAATCCCAAATGTTGAAAAGAGTCATAAATGTCAAATGTCTCGAGAAAACGCATTTTCGCCCCCATAGCAAGGTGATAATATCCTCTCCTCTAAGCCCCTCGTTGCAGTATTTTAATTATCCGAGCCTACTTAGATAATACAGACGCGGTTACCGATCCTTTTATTTACCCATTTGCGGGGTAGGCACGGTCTCGGCGCCGAACTAACCCCGACGAAGGCTGGAAAAGCCCCGCCTGGGGAAAATAATGCCACTATTCCGATCAGCGCCCCAACCTCGGTTATTATTGAGAGAGGCCTCGACACGATGGTTCACCGCAAGATAACGCGCCATGCGGATATCCTTATTCAAGGATTTCGTCCATTTAAGATTAGGAGGTTTTAATTTATAAGAATAGCGGTTGTAAGAAAAAATCCTTTCTCAGAATAATAAGTTTTTAGAAACACACTACAGGAAATTTACTAAAATTCTGGTTAACTTTGACTTAAGGGGGCTTTCCCGCTTTTCGGTTTTTTTACTGAAATCAATGCGTTATACATTCAAATTTATTGTCCTGAAATTTTAAAGTGATTCGTATATTAGATTTCGAGTTAGAGCCGGATTAGTGACGACGGTCCCGGCGCTTGAAAAGAGTCACGAAGCGAAAATGGAGGTGGACAGTGTAAAGGAAGTGTTTCAATGATCCGAAGAAAAGCATAATGTAAAATATGTTCAGTATATTGGCGACGGGGACAATAAGACCTCCAAGGCGACTTTGGATTTGGACCCGTACAACAACGATCCGAATGTAATGAAAAAGGAACGCGTCGGTCACATGGAGAAAAACGCATGGGAACCAGGCTCCGTAATGCGAAGAAAACAAACAAGGGACTCGGGGAAAGAGGTACAGGAACACTGACCATCAAGGTAATAGGCGAATTGACAACTTATTACGGCCTGTTACTTATTATCCGTATTCGGCGAAATGCGGATTCAGTGGAAAAAATGCGTGCCGCTAGCTGACGTGAAGCCAAAATGAGGTCTACAAGACAGAGGAGGGTGTCCTGTACGGGCCCCGAATTGATGACGAACTGTAAGTAAAAAAATTTCATAATTATATGAAAAAAAAAACGTAAAAAAAAACGTCAAACGCATTTTTCTCAAAACAACGTTTTTGAAACTGGAATGAGATTTTTCTCGGACACTAATTAACCGATTTTAATGATTTTTCTTTTAAAATGTTCACAAATGTCATTAGTGATCAACATAGGATTTTTTTGATATTGCAATAATTCGATTTTTAATAACAATTTAAAGGTAGAAATTTAAGGTGAAAATCAAACTTTTTTTTTCAAAGTTGCACCAAATCGCGTAGAATTTGAATTTCAAAAAACCCCTATGATAAACACTAACAACAACCCTATGTTTTATAAAAATGTTTCATTTTTTGATTTTAGATGAATAGCGTCGTAGAAAAATCTCATTAACATGAGACATGTCCGCCTGAAGTAGCTGCATTGGAACAAGGATCGACGGCCGCCATTTTGGTTTAAAAAATAAATAAAAAACTAAATGTAACCTACATACCTGTATCTTTTAATTAAAAAAAATTGTCTCAATCCATTTTATACTTTCCTCAAAACAAATTCCAAAAAAAAAAACCTTTTTTTCCAGCGAAAAAAGCGGGAAAGCCCGTTAACGCCCAAAAGAATGCAATTTTAGCTCTTTTTCGAGCTCTGTTTTCAGTAGTAAAAAGGAAGAATATTTCCACCAAACCTATGTACCTCAGTATTTTTAGGTGTGCTCTTTCGATTTCCGGGGTCAAATTTTGGTTTCTGGTTCTCAGAAAAAAATATATGGCGGCTTCAAAAATGAAAAGCACCGAGATTTCGAGGATTTTTTTTTCATCATTTTTTTTTTCGAGCCAATAGAGCTTTAGAATTAGATTCCCATTGTGATCAGTGGTGATCTAAATAGTTGATATAAGATAAGATTTTTTTTCCATACCTCGAGTCAACCTAACCTCTCCAAAATGACGAATTTTTCTTGGTTTTCTTCGGGCGGATCATTCATTCGATACGGAATTTTATGTTAAAATGAATATACCGGAATGTGTTTTATCAATATGAATATTCACAATAACGATGAATCCAATATGGCGGTCAGGTAACTGAAAAAATGATGATTTTTTGATTTGGTATAAAATTCTTGAGTCCTGATGTTTTACCATGTCTCAATCACCCGTGGATTAAAAAGCCGGTAACGAGTGATTGAAATTCAAGATTGCGAATTCAATATGGCTGGTACGATATCAAAAATATCAGAATTGGTTGATGCAAAAAATACTGTGGTATTCTGCCTAAATTTCTGAATTAAGTATTCTCAGCAATTTTTATGCTGAATAAGTTGTTTTTGAGGAAAAAATTCAGAAAAGCTAAAAGTAGAATAGAAAAAAAATGATTTCTACAGAAACGTTGAGAAAAGGTGCGTGTTTCTGCAGCCGATGTTCAGTAATTGCGATAAAAGATCGTTGAATGAATCATAGAAAAATGGTACTCTCAAGTCCAAGATTTCATGATATTTTTCCTCAAAAACAACTCACTCAGCATAGACATTGCCGAGAATATTTTCATACACACATTTATCCAGAATACGACAGTATTTTTTCATTAACCAATTTTGATATTTTTGATATCGCACCCGCCATATTGAATCCGCCATCTTGAATTTCACTCGTTACCGGGTTTGAATGCACAGGTGGTCGAGGCATGGAAAAACATCAGGAATCGTGAATTTCAGAGATGCTCTTGCTTATTTTTACGAAAAAAGTCAGTTACTTGACTGCCATATTGGATTAATATTTATTGTGAACATTTATATTGATAAAACACATTCAGTAGTTCGATATTATTTGTTCCGCCCAAAGAAATCCAAGAAAAATCAGTATTTCACAGAATTTCATGTTATTTCGTCATTTTGGAGAGGTTAGGTTGACTCGAGGAATGGAAAAAAAATCTTATCTTATTGCAAATATCTAAATCACCACTGACCACAATGGGAATCTAATTCTAAAGCTCTATTCGCTCGAAAAAAAAATGATGAAAAAAATGTCCTCGAAATTTCGCTGCTTTTCAATTTTAAAGCCGCCATATATATCGTTTTTAAAAACCCGAAGAAGAGCTAAAAACTACGTTCTCTTGGGCGTTAACGCGTTAATACACTGTCTAAGAGGGATTAGTCATTTATTCTAGAATTGTGTATATTTGGAGATTATCATCACAATCTTTAAAAACTTGTCAAAACTGTATACAAAGAGAAATTTGACTTGAATATTACACCTGGTAATTGCCTACTTTGTGTGACTTATCAGTACATATCTAGTCCCATTTACACACACTAGAGGGCGATACCTCCAAGATAATACCACTGGATGCTCTCCTGGTAAGGATAAAAGTAACACACTCGTTCTTCACGGTATACAAATGGATTATCGTGGTCTCTCTTCGTAATTAGTCGTCAGATGTGTCATACTGATGAGATCTAATGCGATCTAAATCCGGATGTATGACTTCTAACAGCGAGTGAAGGTGCATGAGAAATTATTCTGTTTTTAGAGTGAGGTTTAACAATAGGTATATTTCTTTTCTGGAACTTGTACATTGCCTATAGGCAAAAACTGTTAATAGTGTACACGTACAATAGTGTTTATGTACAATGTTATCATAAAGTCACTAATATACTTCAAGTTCTTAGTCAGTTTTAGGAAATTAAAATAATTGCAAAAGTGGAATTTGGTTGCCACAATAATGGTATTTTAATATATCTGTGAAGAACAACAATTTCATTATGACAACTACTAAAAATGTAAAAACAATGCAACTACAATTTAATTAATTATTCTCAAAATAAAATGATAGCGTAAATACAAACGATTTGAACTTAAGAAATACATGGAATGGACAATATTACTATGAGCCTAGTAGAAATTACACTATTGGTTTACGAAGACTTCTTTCGAGAATGGATTGAGAGCAGGCTCGTATTAAATGAAAGCGTAACCGTTATTTTATTAGCAAATTTGAAAGAACAGGCTCAGTAGTATGTAATTGACCTCCCAAGATCAGGAAAACCAAAGATTAGTGATGTTCAAGTTGCAGAATTTCTTCAGAAATATCAAAACACAACCAATACTAATCTGTTAGCAGTCAATATTGTTAATGAAATATAAAAACGACAGCAAATGTCATATACCATAGTTTGGAGAACATTGAGGTCATTTTGAAAATTCATAGCCACTAAGATCGCCTGATCTGAACCCAGAGGATTATTGGTTTTTAGCTTATTTAAAAAAAAATGTGTTTAGAATTCGACCAACGCTAGTAGAATTAAGACAGTATAGGGATCAAGTTGTAATTCAACAAAAAAATGTTGTATAATGCTGTGTATAAATTAAAGAACGTGTTGGTGCTTCTACACTACAAAAATAGATGCCATATTGGTAAATTACGGTAACCAGTGTTGGAAATAAGAATCCTATTTTTTAAGTAATTTACTTTCTATTGATTTTTGTTATTGGATTTCTTTGTTTGTTGAATTGAACTAAATCTGCTAACCGACGTGTTTTTTTTTGACGTCAAAATTATGTTATGTTATGTAGTGTGGACCTATCTGATGCTTTATTTTCCTAATTTTCAAGTCAACAATGTTGACACAATAATAAACTGACATATTATTCAATACATTTAAGTAAACAAGTGATCATTGAAGATGGGTATAATTTATTAAGTACATAATCTTAATGAACGTAATGCTAATGTAAGAAAGTGCCTTGCCTTGCCTTTTATTTTCTTTTTTTCATCTGTTATTTCAATATTAAGACTTTTTCCATGTGTTACGAACATGAATTGTTAGCAGCCTCTCTGTTACTGAAATATACCCTGTAATAGAAAAAAAAATGATAAGTAAAAAATAATATATAATTAATAAGAAATACCTGTATAATACTATCTAATAATAGTGTCAACAAATGATCGGAATAAATAAAAAGTTAGTAACCTAAATGAGAATATTACCTAACATATTTGATACTAAAAATGATATAAAACCGTAGGTAAATGAATGAACATATATATTTTGCTCAGATTTTCGTTAGCCAAAAGCTAATAAGTATTACAACACAAAGCTTTGATAGGTCGCAGAATACCTTTGATAGGTCGGTGAAGGCATTCCACATAAAAACGACTCTCTGGAGTAGACAGCTTAATTATTGATGTTATGAAATCCATGAGTTACCTACCAGGAAAATGTATACAAAAATTATTTCCAATTTTCTTTTGTCGGATGAAAGCTGTAGCAAGTAGCTGGCAATAATTCTTTATTTGACTCTTGCTATTCCATATATAAAAGTATAATAAAATATAGTTTGATTGCTAAGTTAAGTCATATTTTTTAATACAGTATAGAACTATTCAAAACATTTTTTTCCAAATAACATTTTTCAGAAAAAAATCAAAAATAAAAAAGCTGCCTTATTGTCAATTTCGAAAATATCATTTATACGATCCTGCCTTAAACTTAAAGAAAATGTTGTACAGCGATGTTCTAAATACAAAAATGTTTAAGATAAAAAAAAACTAGGAAAAACGGATTCATAAAAAACGATTATATACTTATATATTAATATTTTTCTACTCGTACTATGTTTCGAATTTACCTTTCCCTTAAATTGAATAAATATGAAGTCCATACATAAAGATATGTACATACGTCTTCATGTCTCAAGGTCATGACCTTTTTTGTGACTGTGTAATTATTAATTATTATATTGGATATGTCGCGCTCTAGATTATTTATTTATCATTAAAAAAAGATACTATGATAATGGTAAATGGCCGTTAATAGAATGCAGTTGCCAGTTAATAAAAATGACGAAGGTACCGATGTTAAGTTATATTAGAGTAATGAGTAATGAGCAGAGCTTGTAGTTTAAAGAATTAAGTAATTTTTGTGTATGGTGTCAAGACAATGGCCTAAATATAAATCCTAAAAAATCAAAAGCTTTAATCTTAGGTAATGAACGAGTAAGAAGACAAATAGATATGAATACTCTCAATATAACAATTAATAACACCTTAATAGAATGGGTCAACTCTGCTAAAAATTTGGGTTTAATGTTAGATAGTAATTTAGATTTTAACGAACAGGTTAATAATGTATTTAGAGGGTACTTCAGAATATTAAAATCATTGTATAACTTTAAATATGAGATGAAACAAGAAACGAAATTGCAGCTCCGTTTATTATTATCATTTAACCGGGTATAATCGACAGAAATTGCAGATAATACAAAATGCGTGTATAAGATTTGTCTGTTGTGTGCCATTTGGCGAACATACGAGTATATCACCGTATTTGGATAGGCTGGGTGAAATGAATATTTTTCAACGTGTGACATATTTATATCTATTGTTTTTGTACAAATTATGTAAGAGTAATTGTCCAGACTATTTAAATAACAGTCTAACTCGCAGATCATATGTTCACAATGTAAATGTTCGCAGTAATTGCTATACAATACCTCAACACCATACTACAAAATTTAAGGGTAGCTTTCTATATACAGCTCCGAAGTTACTAAACATGGTATTAGACAATATTAATTTACCTCTAGGAGCATTTAAAAAGGAATGTAAGTTCAAACTCATGTATAACCTCATTAATATGTAATTGTATTATACCATATATATATGTATATATTCATTTATCTAGCATTATTATTTTTTTTTTAGTTTATATATATATATATATATATATATATATATATATATATATTTATTTATTTAGGCAAATAGGTTTCTTGGATTTAAAGTTTAATTTAATTTTGTTATGTAATGTCTATATATTGAAAATCTGGGGGAGTGGAACACCGGCAACGCCGAACTCCTTCCGTTTGTGTATTCTTTTCTTTGTACACAATAATTTATTTATTTATTTATTTATTTATTTATTTATTTATTGATTTATTTATTTATTTATTTATTTATTTAACAATAGATTCCAGGACCGGGCTTCATGCGACTGGAATATTGTCATATTTGCCACATTAATACAGTACATCGTCAACTCCTATATATGTGTACATAGTACAATTGTAGTTCATCATTTACAGTTTCGATTGTACTAGTACAATCAAAATCAAATATGTAGTATTACAGAATACAACCCGTCTGCCATGTTCTGCGTCCTACTTCAACCAAGGTCAAGTCGCGAAGGCGAACGTAATTTATACTTATTTATTTAGTATTTTATACTCTGCGGTGGTCATGCATCATCATTCGTGTGCAGGAAACGTCAAATAAATTTGTAAAAATATCGGGACCACGTCCGTCACGTGTTATTGTCAAGCGTTGGATAAACAATTTTCCGCAACTGACCTTAAATGACAGTGAACTTCGTTGTACCGTATGTGACAGTGCCACATACGGTACACGTTTTACGTGGCACGTAAAAATATCTGTTTTTTGCAGCATGTTGCTACAGACAAACATAAAGCTCGAGTAAGTGGTGGTGTGAGTGCGCAAGACAGATAGGGATAATTTAACTTGGATTTAGTCAAAATGACGGTATCATGTAATGTTCCACAGCGAAGTTAATCTGCCTGAACGCTCTTTTTCATCTTATAAGTGGATTTTAAGTGATAGGCGCCAGAGTTTAACTCCTGAACATTTGGAACATTTACTAATAACCGAGTGACAGTACGGACATGCTTGTGTTATATAGCGTCGTTTATAGTGAGTACCTATGCAAATTCTGTGTCTTGTGATTGTGATTCCTTTGCCGATAAGCTGGGCTACAACAATCACCCCATATGTATAAGGTATAACCTGTTTAATATTTCGTAACGTTAGTGATAGATATCCTGGAGCCGCCCCTGGTAAAGTAGGCTGTTGATGTTGAATTTTATTAAAAATGGCGGAGGTGCCGATGATAATTTTTAATAAATCAGTACTTTCCGGCGTTTTATGGTTAATAGTTATATTATGGAGAGTGAGTATTGCCATAACATACAGAATCGTTTTAAACTTTCGCTCTACATATAATATTTATTAAGGTTTCAATTTTGCGTAGGTACTTAACGTTTACTGTCATGTTTGTTTTAAAATATGTTAAGAATCTCGCACGCTCAGTGAACGAAGTTGCAAGTTGCTGCTGATCTAACAAAAAAACAGCTTAATTATAATAAATCACAATTTAACACGAATGCTTGAGTTAATGATCTTCCCGCAAAGTTACACTCAATTAAAGTTCGAATAACAAATATTTCGCAACAAATGACATGCATTCGCAAGCACCTTTTACGCAAATCAAATAAAACAGGAAAAAAGCATTCGAGAGAATGTATATTGTTGCAGTAGGGTCGAGAGGGTAAAAATGAGATGATAAACCCAAATGTTTAGAGTAAAAGTGAGACAGATTATCAAGACATGACTCTCCTGACAAATTATCAAGATTAAGTAGCTATCTTCTACAGCAAAGTAACAAACTTCATCTTTCATAGAAACTGTGAAATATGATCTCAGATATCTCTTAACATATTGCAAGATTGGCTGCTAAAACTCTATAGTTTGTAACAGCTAAAACTTTTGTGCAGTGTGCGATATTTACAAGACTGTAAATATCAAACAATTATTTTTGTACGAAAAAAATATTGTATATGGTTGTTGTCTGCTATTGCGAGACTATTCAATATTACATTATGAATACAAATATTAAGAGCATCAATTAAGTGACTTGAATGACAATAAATGGCAATAAATGGAAAGTATGTCGATGAAACATTTAAAACAGTAGAAACATATATTAATATTAAGTCCATATGATATTACTAAAGTTCATTACCATCTCCATAGTTAGTACTTACTGCAACAATTAAATTTTCTCATATAAGCTTCATATGCTTGAAAACGAAATTAAATTCAATGAAGAATGTATTTCGTGCCAACCATTTGTTAAAAATATTCTTTTATGTTCGTTATACTACTATAATTATGTTACATATATACTATAAATATGTTACATGCTGTTGAATTTGAAAGTATTTTATTTTTTGAAACAGGTTTTCTGAAGACAATGAAATCATTTTAAAAAATGCGAGGATTGCTATTTGATTATTTCAGTGTAACTTCTTTACTTCTTACAGTCTTAAATATATTCTCCCATTGTTAATTCACGGTTAATAATGCAGAACAAAGTTTAGAATGTCTTACTTTTACCCGAATGGATGCTCATGTTTGCTCATGTTTGCCCTACACGCTATAACGGAGGTAAAAATGAGGCACACTTTTTATTAAATATATTTTTTAAATGTAATATTAAGTCAGAACTGTTAACAAAACAAACAAATATTGTAAAATAAAGTCGTTGTATTTGAAAAGTATTTTCTAATATGAGTTATAAGTAGAGCCCGGCCACCGATCGGCTAGACAGAACCGGCCGTCGTGGTTACCGATGCGTTCCGAACGTGTACAGCAGATCGCACATCGCCTACTTGCAATTTAGTTCATCCAAAGCGTGGAGTAGATGTGCTATGTGGTACATTTTTACGCGATACTGAAGGAATAGTACGTTTAACATTAAATATTATGTCCGACGTGCCGAAGGATAAGAAACGACCTGGCGCCGACAAAATAAATAAATTCATCAGGAGTTTTCCGGATTTATACTATAATGGTGCTGTGATAATGTGTAAGGTATGCGAAAGAGACCTAATGTGTATGACTGCAAAAAGTACATTAATAGTGCGCAACATATACAAAAATAAAGACTGGCGTGCCTCGAAAATCACAGACCTTTTCAGGATTTCTGGAAAAAATACTGTCCCCAGATGCCGTTACCAAGCGGCAGAACATTAGAACGTAAATTTATACCAACTGCACGAGAAGATGTTATAAATAAAATAAAATGTGTATTAAAAAATGTGGCTAAGGTTGTGTATTGCTGAAACGACAGGTTTAAGAAAACAATCCATTGTAAATATTATAGTACATGTGGTGGACCCTCTTAAACCGACATGTCCACTGTTATTAACAAGCAAGAAACTAACTGACTCTACTGGCGAAACACTTACGCGGGTGGTGCTCGAGACTTTACAAAAATTTGTAATGTAAACAAAAATGTGTAAGAAACTGTCAAGAAGTCAAGTTTTAATGTTTGTGACTGATTGTGCCGCGACAATGCGTGTGGTAGGTCATTCTCTTCAAGAAAACATGATACATGTTACATGTAAAGTGCACGCGCTACATCTTGCGGCCGAAACTGTTAGACAATGTTTTCCAGAGGTAGATGCACTGAAAGCAGGTAATAAAAAAGTGCTTCTGAAATCTTCGAAACATCTTCGTGCATTCCCCAGCAGCTGTCCCAATATTCCCGAACCACCACAGCCGATTCTTACACGGGAAAAGGCGACTCTTACTGAGGAACATGGTTGGAAGCAGCTTTTATTATGCTAAATATTTTGAACAAATAAAAGCTGTAATACTAGAGTTCAATGCCAACAAGGCTGCCGCCATTAAGGAAAGTCAAACAAAATTCCAAGACTTATCTGTTGAAACTTATTTAAAAACGATGTTCAAATATTACAAAAAAATTATATGACGCCAGAGAAAATGCAAGACAGTTCGTTGCCTTTAGTGTATTCACTGCAGATAATGAAGGAAATAAATGAAGTGTTACACGCTCTAGATGAAAAAATGAGCGCGTTAAAAAAAGATCACAAGTATCCTACAGAAAGACGCCGGTTTCACCAGATTGAAACAAATTTTTACCAGTACATCTTCAGAGCCCTTAAGTGCATTCAAAGACTATTTTAAGTATGCGAATATTACATCGGTAGAGGTCGAAAGGTCATTCACGATATAATTTTTTTTCACCACCAGGAGGTAACCATTGAAACGTACCTGATGCTGACAAGTTTTTACGGATCTTATCCAGTTTGTAAGGTTCCAGCTAGTTAAGAAGGTAAGTTTTGCATGAACTATTGTAACAGTTTAGATGCTTTTATTACTCGTTAAATGCTTATTATGAGGCCGATCCTGTATTACCGACCATTACGCCGGGCTCTAGTTATAAGTTTCAGAAAACTGAAGGTTTAAAAATTCGTTTCATTTTTATTTCCTTTGATCCCACACATTTTTGCAATCCAAATCCATTAATACATGTTAAAGTTGTGTGGCGTAGGTACCAACTTAGGCGTAGATTAAAAAATTTTTTTGCTCGAAACCTATTGGAATCGATGGCACTTCCTTCGAAAAGTACTCGTCCAAAATTTGGGCGTCTTAGACCCACATGCCTAGCGTCAGTAGCAATTTGAAAATTGCAATTTTCGTTTTAACGTCAGGTTTTCAATCTTCCCGGCTAGTATACGTGATAGAAAAAAATAACCGAAGGCATAATTTTGTGTATTTTTTGACGCAGAATCGTTTAAAAATATAATCAAGTTTTCGAATTTTTTTTTACACATTTTTAAAGGATGAAATGTTGAAAAAAAAATTCTCAAAAGGACGCCGCAATTTTTTTTTAATTTTTTCGTTTAAAAAAAAGTTTATACTACAAGCTTACTTCGTAATTTTTTCCAAGATGGGCCGACGCAAGATAAAATTTTAAAAGTTTAAAATGATCAATCCAATGAGTCGAACAGCTTTTTTACCTTACATGATTTTCAATTCCAAAGCGTTGTAGGTATCGTATTTTACGTAAAATTTTAACCGGCAACCAAACCCATCTTGCGTCGCTTATTGTGCAAGGCCCATCTTGGAAAAAATTATTAAGTAAGCTTGAAGCATTAACTTTTTTTAAACAAAAAAATAAAAAAAAAACCGCGGCGTCCCTTTGAAATTTGGCAACTTTTCATCCCTTAAAAAAAGTGGTTAAAAAAATCGAAAATTTTTGATTTTATTTTTAAATGATTCTGCGTCAAAAAATACACAAATTATGCCTTCGGTAATTTTTTTCACGGTAATCACGTATATTAGCTGAAAGAAGATTGAAGACCTGGCGTTAAAACGAAAATTGCAGTTGTCAAATTGCTACTGACGCTAGGCATGTGGGTGAACAAAAATATTTTTTGACCACCCGACTTGACGTGGAATGCCCCCTATATTTAACCTCTTTGACCGTCACAAAGTAACGTCACAACATTGCATCCTCACAGAGCTTCTTCACTCGACTAGTGGAGGAATATCGCTGAAATGCAAATTAATTTCGTTATCAAAGAATGTGCCTTTTAAAACACCTACAATCATTGCTCTCATGCGCGCGAATTTGAGATTTCGGACCACTGTACAGCGTGTCTTCGTTAACCGCTTGACATACCGTGCAATGTAGAAGTGCACTTGCGAATGCGATTCGACTATCAATTAAAATTTCGTGCCTTCCCTTTTCGTCGGTCCTACTAAATGCAAAATAAAGGATGTAAGATGAATATCGCCATGCCATTATATCACGTTTACGCTGAAACTTTAACAATAAACCGTTCATCACCGAGGGCAACATGCAAGGTTAAACAATCTGAGAATTTGGTCGAAATATTGATCAATCTTAAGGCTGCCATTATAACGGAGGCTCGGCGGACTTGGCATAACACGCGAAGAAATTACGCCTAATCATCATCCCATTTTGTATTGTGCCGTATGCCGCGGTACCGGGAAATTATTAATAAGAGCTTACCGAAATGCCTTTTGTGGTCCGACGAAATTGCGCTTCGTATTTGTTTAAGCGCGTGTGTATAATGCTCTATTATGCGGCTCATAAGCCCACGTGATATAAATAGATTAATGGTGGAACAGCAAATTATTTCTTTTAGTATTCAAAGTACTTCTAGGCAAATATATATGAACACCATATACGAAACGGAAGAGGATAGAAAATGGAATGGCATGCGACAGGTTCAAGTTCGGCTTTGCCTTGACAATGGCTCGAAAAAGACTGTGAATACGTATAAGAAGATAAATAAATATCAACGCTTTGTGAAATAAAAATAGGTTGGCATTTATTGTCTATCCCCCTATCTTAGCAACGTATCCACCTATCAAGCTGTAACGATGATCATTCATCCTGACCATTCATGAGCATGATCAATGAGAATATATTGTCATCACGGCACTTTTGACACCAACAAATAATTTGGAACAAACAGTTGTTCTAACTATAAAACGCAAAATAAAGACTACTACAATAATATCCCAAAAGATAGGTGTTGCATCATAGATATTAAATTTGTGCAGTTCTGAAACAAAAAACAAGGGTGGCCACAAGAAAAGCAAATCGCGACGTCGATTTACCAAATGTAAAGTGGAAAACAGGACATCATTAATTTTATTCAAAGGTTCTTTGTCTAAAGTTATTTACAAAACTCCACAATAGTGTTTTCCCTTTTTTAGATTTGTCACTAAACTGCTGAAAATTTATTTTGAAAATCTGTCACCTTCAAGAGCCATAGTTGCTTCACGGAGCACTGTTGTTGTTAAGAATACTGGAATGGGTCACTATCAAAAATTTGTTTGTTAAGTATTTATTGTTGTGCCTATAACAATAGATACAACGTTATCTACATGAGTTTGTGCACAGCTTTAGATAATTTATCTAAGAAGCTGAAGTTAAAATTTCAAGTCGATCGGATAATTCTACAACATTTAATCATAAAAATCGACTTTTTTTCCTCTTCAGTTTCTTGTATTATTATCGTCCATAAAATGGGCTACTCGCATCTTTCGGTCTACTTCTGAAGGTTCGAAGTGGTTGCTAGCAACCACATAGAATACATCCTGCAGATGCAGTAAAATATGATGACAACTGTTGAAAAAACGCATTGGGTTTTTTATGAATCGAAACTACAATTTTTAAATGTTTCTTTTGATTCAAATGAATGAACTGTTCGATTTCTCCTTGAATCTGGATAGTGAGGCACAAGGAAAAAGATTTAAACAAGATATACGAGCACCTCTAACAATGCAGGCGATATAAAAATATGACGTCTGACTACTTTTACATAAACGTGAGATAAAGGGACTCAAACCTAAAGAAAATACATGGTGCGTTTTGAATGTACAATAATTTAAAACTCCAGATAGCATTTTACCTTTCTATACAGGGTGGTCCTCCGGGAACTGTATCCATCGATTATGGGAAAACTATAATTAGTAAAACTGAAAATTTGGTGATATACTAAGGTCGATGGGGGACTGTATATTAATACATTTTTAGATTCTGTGGTAAATTCTAAGAATATTTCATGTATAATTTACTATACCTAAGTTTAAGCGATTTTGAAATTATATAAAAATGCAAAATCAATTTTTTTCAAATGGAAACCCCCAATTTTCATAATTTTATATTATTTAACATTAAAAATAAAGGTAAGTTTGTATAAGGTTG
Source organism: Aromia moschata (assembly GCA_029963805.1). NCBI lineage: Eukaryota > Metazoa > Arthropoda > Insecta > Coleoptera > Cerambycidae > Aromia > Aromia moschata. The sequence continues at coordinate 334,195 of JAPWTK010000438.1, forward strand.
TTTATTCTAAAAATTTGTAGTTTTGAAAATATTGCCAATTTAAATTTTTATATGGCGATTTTTGTAGATAAATAGAATGTAGATAAAAATTCTATTAATCAAGGGTGAATGATTAATTTGATTGATCAATAATAAAAAATACGGGTATATTACAAATGAATATTAAAGTTTCATAATAAATTTTGTATACTGTTAACAAATAATTTACTTCGAATCTTTATAATTTTTTTCGTCTTTTAAGAATGACATAATCATGAATAAAATTATTTAATTTTATTTTGTCATTTATGAATTATTTTTTCTTTTCCATTTAAATTGCAAGAGCAATTTAAATTAAGTAAAATTAAATATTTTTATTCATGATTATAAATCATTCTTAAATGACAGAAAAAATTTATAAAGATTCAAAATAAATTATTTGTTAATAATATACAAAATTTATAAAAATTTTAATATTCATTGATACTATGCCCTATCTCCGAATTTTATTATTAATCAAATTAATCATTCACCCACTGATTCATAGAATTTTTTGATTTACATTCTGTTAAAAATTTAGTTTTTTATTGTAAAGTTGATAATAATGGATATTTAAGTGATATGAATCGATTTTGTTGCATTTATATGCAAATAAGATTTTTATTTTAAACAGTTCATTTTTGAGGCTTAATAACTCCGAAACGGCTTCCCTCACGCAAATCTTCAATCAGACCTTTTTCATAGAGCGTTCAATTTCCTACAAAAAACTATCTTGAGTATCACTGTCGGGGGATTCTTCCTTGAGTAATAAAATTCCAAATTTCAGAAAAAAAATCCCATGTTATTTAAATGGGAAATAGAAAATTGAAAATCGCCACCTCTAAATATTAATATTAAGGGCTCATATTTTAACAGGGTCATTTTCTAGGGATACTCTGAAGATTTTTCAATGTTCTCTGAAAAAAAATTCACAGATCTTGCATCTTACGCAAGTATCGTAGGCGTATTGAAAATACCAGACACAGCTGGTAGAAATTTCTAAAGTAAATTATAATAAAAATAAAACACAGTTTTGTTGTTACGATTTTTGGCGGTTTGACCCTGAAGGTCTTGTCGTTTTAAACGGGTTATCTTGCATGTGATATTCAGTCAGGTTTGCGATTTCTTTGCCGTGCATATTCTAACAAAAATGTTTTCGATTAGTAAGTTGATCGTCATCATGTGCCTTTACAATTGCCTTGCTGCCGTGGACTACCTGCAGTGTACCGAGAATGTACGTAGATGCAGTTGCGATGAATTTGGCTCGTCGTATTCTTGAAAACCATTTGGGGTAGGGATAAGGCTCTAAGAGACTATTACTTACATATATACATACATATGTATGTAGTTACGCAAACAGGCAGAAATCTACACCGATGGATAGCAGAATACCGGCGTGTGGATAACATATACCGAGAAGATTATGAATATCTTGTAGATGTGAGATCGGCGTTTAAGCAACATTGCCCACCAGGATGTGAGATTTCACAAGTGTCGGTCTCTGATAGTCCTAATCGGCAGTTTATACAAATACAAATTTTGGTGAACTGTAGATGCCAAAAGTCCCTAGGCAAAGAACAGGACTGTTCGCAATAGACTCCTCACAGCATTGTCAATCCTCAACTTCGTTCAATGGGGCATTCGTAAGAGAAGCCGCCTCTACCGGCCAGTCTAGTTCTTAAGAAATCAGATATTCAATGCCTTGTTGAGCTGATACAATTTCTTGTCAATTGTTTAATATAGTGCTTACATAACGTAGGGTAAACGTGGGATAGATGCCGTAGGGGATAGATGCCCAAGTGTTTACGTAATGATCTGTATGGACAACACACCCACCCAGTTTTATTTAAATGTATGCTGACCCCCTCCCGACTGTCAGTCAAAAACGTGCACTTTGCTCGAACAGATGAGTCGTGGGCTGTGCAACGAAAACCATTTTACGCGTCGACAGATTTGTGAATTTAGGTTATTACGTATAATCTTTACTCGCCCGGAACTTTTAATGTTATAAAGTAAGTGTTTATATTTTTGTATTTATAATCAATAATATGTATTAATTAGAAATATGCAAATGTTATTTTAGCACTCTTTAAAACAATTTATTTGTTAAATTGGAGGGCGTCTATCCCACGCAAAAAGGATAGATGCCCCAGTTTTTGTGCGTATAGATGCCCTAAGAGGCTTCTAAGGGCATCTATCCCACATTGTATGTTTTTTATTTGATTTATTTTCGCTTTTACCTATTATTAATTCCTGCATTAAACGCCTGGTTTTAGACGTCAATAATGAAAAACGGCTCGTCGCACACGTTCAAAAATTAGAGGCAGCAGGATTTCACGAGATATGATACGAAGATCAGCGTTTGAATTCACTGAAAAACTTGGTATTGAACATAACTTTGACAAAGAAACTCGCAAAGCAGGACGTCATTGGAAGTCTTTTATGGAACGTCATCCAGAACTTAGCGTTCGTCAAGCTGAAGCTAACGTTGATTTAATTCTGTTAATTGAAGTATTTTTTCCGTTATTGAAGTATTTTTTTATTAATTCCTCAGGGCAACTATACCACAGGTTAAAATATCACTGAGGCATCTAACCCACACAGAAGGCATATATCCTCATTTATAAGGTGTTTTTATTTCGTTTATAAATAAATAAATAAAACAAAAAGTATTAAATTATATTAATTATTGTCTTCATTGATAATTACACTAATATTCACAAAAGTTTCAGATTATTAAATGTTCATCTTCCGTATGTAAATCGCCCATTTGAAAAAGTTGGGCAACTATCCTACGTTTACTCCCTAACATATAAATTAATTTTCAGCCATGTTTTCATGCAAAATCCGAAAACAAGTCAATGTTTAATTTAAATTGTTAGGAACTGCAGAATTGTGTATCTACCATATTGTAAACAATAATTCAACTACTTTAAGAAAACTAATGGACTTTGTCAAAATTCGACAAAGTATTATTAATAACAATAATTAGGTTGGATTCTAAGAATCCATCCACTCAGCAACCTTGAATTCGAATGTGAGCTAGATGATTTAACGTTAATTGTTTACAATGTAAACAATTAACGTAAGATAAATAACCTCCTTTTCATTTTCTAAAACATTTCATTTCGTTTCTTTAATGGCAACATTATTTCCTCCATAATTTCTCAAATGCAGGTTGTGTCAGCCTAAAACTATTTTTGTTACGCGCTTTATACATTTCATAGACAATTATATTTATACCAAAAGCTTTCATTTGATGTACATCTAGAAAACTAAATCTTCCAGTTTAGAGATTACTTATTCTTAATGAATCACCCTGTATATATGTGAGTGTATATTATTAAAATAACAGATCTGCTCCTCCTATTACAACGATCATTAAATATCAAATGTTTATTTTACATTCAATATCAGTTCATAAAATACGCAGGCAAATTTTCACTAAACGGTGTACTGGTGGGAAGTTTTTTATTCAACGGCTCATAAGCGCCATGCATCTCGGATGTCGTTTTGCCATTTCAGCGAATCAGCAAATCTCGGGCATCCGGCGGTGGCCTCGGACCCCTTGAACAGGTCATCAACTCTCAAAATTGTGGTTGACTACACCAGCGTTACCAACTCTACCTAGTTTTCGGTAGATCTACCAACTTTTAGTGTCTTGCTCAAATCTACTACCTTGCACCAAAAATCTACCTACTTTTAGAATTTCTCGAAAATTCAAATCATATCTCCATAAAAATGATAATGATTTATATTTATTGCACCAACCTTTCTATTTATTTTTTAGCCATTGACGTATTTAGTGAATGTAATGGATAATAGATGGCGTTCCAGGTAATGATATATGAAAATATTTTATTTATTGTTTACATCATGGCGGGTTTGATGTTACCAATTGTCGATTCTAGTAAGCGATAAATTATAGGGATATTTAGTAACTTTTTACATTTATTTCATTGTACCAACCTAATAATGAGTTAAACGGTTTCTCTTAGGGACAAACCTATGATAACTCTTAGGTTTTAGTCATTGAGAGTTGGCAGTGTTGAAATTGACCAATTATAGTTACAAATATTGCAGTGTAAATAGTTAATAAAATTGGATAATTTATTTAAAAATAAATTCCACAATTTATTGTACAATAAATTGGTATGTGTAAAACAGTCTATAACATTATTAAAATGAGTGAAAATGAGGAAAATTCTCCACCTCAGAAATTAAAAAGCATTACGATCAAAAATATTCCGCGCCGTGGGAAAAGGATAAAAACTACGCAGGGTGGATAACAGCAAGTCACAAAGGAAATACATATTTTCGCTGCAATGCATGCACTCTGAAAACATTTACGCCCGAAGTCTGTTTTCCCTCCATATTCAGCAATTTCATTGTACGAATATTTGAATTTATTATTTTAATTGTTTTTGTCTCTAATTTATTCATCATGATTCTTATTTCTTATAATTAGTAGTAATAGTAACACTTCTTTAAAATCAAAGTTAAACATCGAAAAATACGTCTTGATAGGTCATACCAAACCTTGAGTTAATATTAATATAAATATTTAAATTCAATATACAAGCTCACTTAAATACAAGCTCAATTTGAATAATATCCACGATTCATTATCAACTCTGGTCCGCTATAACGTTATAATGGTACAGTTCTTTTTTTTAAAGCTACGGTTCTGTGTTCGAACTTATTTAATAGGTAGGTACTTTTAAACATCTAATGAGTTCCATTCTTCTGTTTTAAGATTGATTTTGTTTAATTTTTTCAAAGTTTAATTAAAACTACTTTTATTTTAACAAAAAAAAAAGTTGTTCTCAGAAAGTATCGAACCTAAGCTGCCGCATAAAATATAATAATAAAATACAATAAAATATGTCTTATCCAATCGAAAAATAAATTCAGAATACCAGATTTTTACTCGAGGATCTCTAAAATACTTGAAAAACAAAGGTAGTAGATCTACCAACTTTTCATAGTAGGATTTGTTGGAAACTACCAACTTTTAAAATCCAATCTCCTACCTTGACACATTTTGAGTTGGCAACGCTGGACTACACACATGTAACCCAAACATAAACATATACACACTGCAAGGTCGTCACGAGACCATGTCGAGGTCGCATGTCGAGGTCGCATGTCGAGGTCGCATGTCGCTGGCGTTAATATTTCGCGAGACAGCTCTCATTAACACGCGCCCAGAAGTATTTTCAATACTAAAAATAGTCGTTTTTTTTAAACACTCTAATACATATGTATACAACGATCCGTTTATAAATATTGCGATGATTGATAAATATAATTTAGGTGAATTATATTGTAAGGTTGTCTCTGCGACTTAGCCGGCCACGTGACCTAATCGTACGTAAGCCGCGGCGATAATTAATACCGTCGAAATCTACGGCATGAACGTAGGTTACAGAACGCAAGTTTTCATTGTATCGATCGCATTGCTATATTTGTGTCGGGATTTCAAAGGCACGCAATTACAGACACGTTAGTTCGTCATTTAAATCTATCCGCATTACGAGAACGCTACTTTGCTGCTAAGGCAAACAGTTTAGTTTTATTGGCGGTACTAAATATGAAATACGACGACGACAAGGGAACGCATTTCAGCGATGATTGTTTTAAACTATCGCTGAAAAATGGCGAACAAATATTAGTCGTGCTCGGCACCCCAGCGAGCTGTTGTCAAGAATGTTAATGAACGTATAATTGCAGCTTATCGTGAGCTGGGAGTACGAGGGGTTATCAGCAACAATTAAGTTTTCCGCGCCTCCACTATTCATGTTTCGAAAAATCAATGATTTAGTAATATGCATGGGGCATTCTTTGTCAAATTAGCCACCCCATCTGCCCATTTCATTTTTAGAGAAAAACAACCTTTACCGGGTATCAACATTTTCGTCATGAAGTGTAGTTTTTAATGCCGTCTGGTGTTTTGCAGAAATGGTCAAACTTAATCTCAAAATGGCGGTCCTTATCAAGACATTGCACAAAAATATACGACTTTTTCATAAAAATTGCTGAAAAAGAAATCCAGACGAACATACTCTATAGTATTTTGACTCGCTGCATCGAATCCACCGTCAGAATTGAGATATCGGATCTCATTTTTTCTAACCTCAAAAAGGCAGTCAGAAATCAAGCTTTGTAAAAAATGAATAGATTTATGCAAATTTTGGAATTTGGGGGTTTTGAGGTCGATGATTACGAATCTGAAGTATGATTTTCAAAATTCAAGATGGCGAATCCAACATGGTGGACGAGATTGTCAAAAAATCGATAGGTTAATGCCAAATTTAGTATTAGGAAGTTTTTGGGGTCGCTGATTATGAATCTGTCGCCAGTTATCTGAAATTGCAACGTGGCGTTGCCGTGCCGCGCATGCGCTGTTGCAAGGCCAATGTAAACTTGATTAATCGACGTGAGCTTTCTTACTCGGGGGGTTTTTGGTATCGCCGATTACGAATCTGTCATCACATTTCTATAGTTTCGATATGGCGGCCCAGTGTGGCGCATGCGCATTTGAAAAATCAATGTAAAAATATGGAAACGTATTTTTGGGTCGCAAAATGCTACACTTCCTTTGTCAAAACTTATTTTTTTGCCAATAAATTTTATAAAAATCTATTTCAATATTTTTCATTTCATACAAATTGTCTAGTTCGTAAGAAAAACGATTTTATGTTATTTCTATTAGTAATGAATCAGAAAAGAACTAAAATGTCTTTCCGGTTGAAAACTGACAACTTACACTTCCCCGTCAAAGGAACACAGTGCATTTTTTCATTGGCAGAAGGTGACCTTTATCAAGAAAGAATTACCAGACTGAGACCAATCTGGGCATTACGTTTTTCAAAAATTTTTTATATTTCCAGTTCTTCCTTACATTTCAAGGCTTTTTTCTCTGAGCTAATAATTTGAAATATACCTGCTGTTTAATATGTCCGAATTTTACATATCTGATGATAGATTCATAAACAGCGATCCCAAAAACACGTGAGTACCAAATTCCAGAAGGTTTAATCAATTTTACGTTTATTTTACAAACGCTCATACGCCGTGCGGCGCCGCCTTTTTAGAATTTTAGAAATCTGATGACAGAATCATAATCGACGACTCCAAAAATGCCCGACTAGCAAAGTTCAGGTCAATTAATCAAATTTACATTGATTTTGCAAATGCGCATGCGCCGTACGGCGACGCCATGATTCAATTTCAGAAATCTGGTGACACATTTAAAAACAGCGACCCCAAAAACCGCACTATACCAAATTTAGCATTAATTCATTGTTTTTTTTTTTTTAAAATCTCGTCCACCATGTTGAATTCGCCATCTTGAATTATAAAAATCTGACTTCAGATTCGTGATCAGCTCAAAAACCCCCCAAATATCAAACTTTACATATATCAATTCATTTTTACAAATTTTGATTTCTGACTGGCTTTTAAGGCTAGAAAAAAAATGAGATCCGCTATTTCAATTCTGACGGTAGATTCGGATTCAGCGAGTCAAAATACTTGGGAGAATGTTGGTTTTGACAAAAAATATGGGTTGTTTATTACTTTTTCAGCAATTTTTATGGAAAATTCGTATTTTTTTGTGCGACGTCTTGATAAGGACCGCCATTTTGAGGTTAAGTTTGATCATTTCTGCAAAACACCAGACGGCATCGAAAACTACACTTCATGACGAAAATTTTGATAGTCGGAAAAGTATTTTTTTTGCAAAAAATGAAATGGACAGATGGGGTGGCTGATTTAACGTAGAATGCCCCACATATATAAATACATTAAACTAAATTTTAATTACATTATAACCGTAGAATCCAAGGACATGCGGCGTTACTCGCGGCATCCGGACTCCCATGGCTACTTTCCAAATTAGAGAGCGGGAATATTCAGCATTGATGTAAAATGAGAGTTGCGTCAGATTAATTCGTCGCAAATGTTAGATAGTCCTACCTGGTCGGTCTCAATTGGGCCAACGATGGTATGTTCGAATCAGTTGCCTCAGATTATAGCCGTGCCGACAGGTGTTTGGGGATGAGACCATAAAACACTAACCTCGCAAGAAGAGTTTCTTTTTAATTTACACACACGTCACTACAAATGCACCTGTCGCGGAACGAACCTATGGTTGTCAGTATAATTTCCGACTATAGCTAATTATTACCTGAATTTGTTTAATCTCGACATAGACCCAAAAGGCACAATAATATTTATGAAACGATTACTCTGGCAGTTTTTTAGCAGTCACCGCGCCTAAATTAAGCAACAATCATTTATAGTGTGCACTCTATTTATTAGGGTGTCCATTATTTCCCAAGTTAGTTTTTTTACAAACGCCCCTTAAATTTTTAGTTTATGACCTAAAAAAATATCAGACCCAAATAACCCCTTAATCTTCATATTAACCCGTTAGGCACGGCAATATAAGGGTAATCGCTGTTACTCCATAATTTTATTGCAAACAAAATGCAGGAGTTAGAAGAAAAATAAGAAACGATGAATTTGACAATGAACACAACTTTATTCTTGAATAACTTTTGAAAGGCAGAATTTATCAAAAAAACATAAGAGACCTTTTTTGTAGGGCGTTCAATTTCCTACAAAAATGTGCACTACTTTTTTGTGCAGCTGTATTCATTTTAGAGAAAAAAAAATTAAATGCAAAAAATGAAAAAATCCCATGTTATTTAAATGGGAAACGTATTATGATTTAGGCACGGGTTAATATGAATATTAAGGGCTTATTTGGGTCTGATATTTTTGTTTTAGGTCATAAACTAAAAATTTAAGGGGCGTTTGTAAAAAAAAAACTAACTTGGGAAATAACGGACACCCTAATAAATAGAGTGCACACTATAAATGATTGTTGCTGAATTTAGGCGCGGTGACTGCTAAAAGACTGCCAGAGTAATCGTTTCATAAATATAATTGTGCCTTTTTTGGGTCTATGGCGAGATTAAACAACTTCAGGTAATAATTAGCTATAGTCGGAAATTATACTGACAACCATAGGTTCGTTCCGCGACAGGTGCATTTGTAGTGACATGTGTGTTGTAAATTAAAAAAGAAACATCTCCTTGCGAGGTTAGTGTTTTATGGTCTCATCCCCGAACACCTGTCGGCACGGCTATAATCTGAGGCAACTGATTCGAACATACCATCGTTGGCCGAATTGAGACCCGACCAGGTAGGCCTATCTAACATTTGCGACGAATTAATCTGACGTAACTCTAATTTTTTTAGTTTAATGTATTTATATAGTGGGGCATTCTACGTTAAATCAGCCACCCATCTGTCCATTTCATTTTTGCAAAAAAAAATAGTTTTCCGACTATCAAAATTTTCGTCATGAAGTGTAGTTTTTGATGCCGTCTGGTGTTTTGCAGAAATTATCAAACTTAACCTCAAAATGGCGGTCCTTATCAAGACGTCGCACAAAAAAATACGAATTTTCCATAAAAATTGCTGAAAAAGTAATAAACAACGCATATTTTTTGTCAAAACCAACATTCTCCCAAGTATTTTGACTCGCTGAATCCGAATCCACCGGCAAATTGAAATAGCATCTCATTTTTTTGCTAGCCTTAAAAAAAGCCAGTCAGGAAATCAAAATTTGTAAAAATGAATTGATATATGTAAAGTTTGATATTTGGGGGGCTTTTGAGCTGATCACGAATCTGAAGTCAGATTTTTATAATTAAAGATTTATAATCAAGAGCGTTCAATTTCCATGCATTACTTTTTTTGTGCAGCTGTATTCATTTTAGAGAAAAAATTAAATTCAAAAAAATGAAAAAATCCCATGTTATTTAAATGAGAAATGTATCATGATTTAGGCACGGGTTAATATGAATAATACGGGCTTTTTTTGGGTTTGATATTTTTTTTTTAGGTCATAAACTAAAAAAATAATTAATTTAGGTCATAAAATCGTTTGTAAAAACAAACTAACTTTGGAAACAACGGACACCCTACTATTTATAGGCTCGATATTTTCTGAAAATACGGGATAGACTGTGACCAAGACTTCTTACATTTAATATTTATTCATTATCGGATGTGATTATTGAATTTTAAGCAAATTTATTAATTTCACTTGTAGCTTATTTAGTATATAAATTTGATTCGATATTAAGTATGTAAGAACATCTCCGGAAATCAATATACGAGAAGGGCAATATTCAACTTATATTATGTTGTTTGTACCACCTCATTGACTTAACCTGAAGAGGAAACCCTTCAAAAACTTCTTGGGTTATGAACAATCGCAGATTTTCATTGCATTTACATATCATTTAACATAATAGTTTCCTATTTATATTCCTATTTATATTCCTAAGGGAATGATTTCCTCGGTATCGCTTTAATTCGCCTTCTGTAATCTCTACGCCATTTCTATTGAGTCCGACTCTGGCTTAGGTCGGTAAAAGCTCGATGACCACCTACCCATCCTTTTGTAGTTGCCAGATGTGACGGAATAAGTAGTCCCTTTTTTGTTTTTCTCCTCGAAGTGAAATAATTTAGAAAAATATTTAATAAAAACCATTACTCACTAGTCAAGATAAATGTATAGTGTAAAAGTGCGAAAAAAGTGCTTTTAGAAAGTTTCAGATGACAGTTATTTAGGTGAATTTCCCATTTACGGACCATTTTTGTGCCGACACTTTTTCAATAGCTATCTCTTTTCTATAAAACTTATTTGCCTAAAGTTTCAGATGTCCCACACAAAATTCTGTATTGTTACATCATATGTATGTGTTTTCTGTATTTTTACAAATAGGTATAATGAAATATATACATGTTTTAAGTCGAAATTGAACAGTTCAAAATGAATTTAAGAACATTCGTCTTCAAATATTCCAGAAAGCTGACTAGATGGGGAAGTTTGAGTATGATATTCACTGTCAGTAAAAGCTACGTTATATCTAATTTAAATTGAACAAAATATGTTTTTAACGATGTGTTTCGTCAGTGCTTGACGCAGAATTATCTAGGTTCAACCATGTTGCTTAAACTTTTTCGCTTATAAAGTTCTAAACGGGGATCCTGATAGGTCCGATATATAATTTATATAGATGAAGGGAAAAAGTGAGTGGACATTCCTTAACAAATCCATCAAAGTTGGTAAATTCTTCTAGCAACAGATAAAACTTAACCATCCTTCTAAATTATTGACCCATTTCAATTCATCATGAATAATTAATCTGTTCATAGTTTAATTTCTTTTGTGGATAATTGCTATAGCGCTATCAAAATTCAGGTGTAGTGGCTAATATAACTATAGTTTATTTAGGAAATCAAGGCGTAAATAGAAAAAAAGTTTTGTAGTTTGCAAAATATGTAACACGTTTAGATACGTGTTACATATGTATATAGATAAAGATTACATACTAGATAAATATGTAACACAATTATATTAACTTAAATATTAACAATATATTAAAAGTAGTTATTGAAATTAAAGTAACTTATTAAAACTAAAATTATCTGCACTTGTATCATATTGAAACATACAATTTATAGCTAAAGCGACACTCAGGGTCGTCAAGTATTCAGGTAGAAATAATATTCAAGTAATCATTTTTCTTGTGATATAAACTTCATGTGATAAATTTCGTATATCTTTCGTCCATCAATTCCGCCTTAAAAAATTTACACGAAACTTCTCTAGATATATCTAGTCGACCTCCCCATTGCATTGTCACTAAAAAGGAAGGTTTTCGGAACCTAACTCTCCGATTTCAATGATTTTTATATATGTTGTAGAACGTAAAAAAATAAGACACGCGTATTTTTTTATATGCCGAAAAACATTCTAAGGGAATTGAAAATAACCCCTAAAAGTTTACCCCCAAAAACACATTTTTTTAAATATCTCGAATTCAATTCAATTTTTTTCGATGAAACAAAATGAACATTGTTCCTTATTAAAAGTACTATTAATCCGTAATGATTTGATTATTAAATGTTGCAACCCCTATTTTTCAGGGGGTGAAATGTATTTTTTTTTGTAATTTTTAATAATTAAAATTCGCATATTGCTTGAAAAATAATATTTTTATTTTATTTTGCTAAATAATTTCCATTTCGCAAAAAAGGTTACGAAAGTTAAAGAATTTTTTGAGATTTTGAATTGATAAAAACTTATAGTATCAATAATTAAAAATGAATATACTACATTGAAACTTTGTATGTTTGTTAAGAGGGTTGTATAGTGTAAAGTGGCTATTCAAGTTCTATTTCCTTATTTTGATAAATAGAAAATATATTGATCAATATACATTTTACAGTGGCTAGTAAAATAGCGTTTCTTGTACAGCTTTGTCCAGATAATTTTTGACCTATCTAATTCATCCAAGTGGATATTGTCGAAAAAATGATTTTTATTAAGTGACGTGACGTAGGGTAATTGAAAAATGTTGATAAGAATAAAAATGGCGATCGTTGTAAGAACGAAAAAATCATAATTTTTTTTTTTTGTATGTTATTAATCTTATTTAATAAACGTACCAAGTTTAATGTCGATTGATCAGCTTATTTTCTTTTCATAAAAAGAATAAAATAGAATATGAATTGCCTACGACCTCTTTATACAAATTAATAAGTATAAAAGTAAATTTTTGATTTGTTTATTTTCACACACATGTTACAATATGGCTTATTAAAAATATAGGCGATTTAATACAGCCGTAACTTTTTTTCATTAGGAAAATACTATAGAGACATACAAAAAAAAACGTCAACTCTGGCTATGAACGAAAGAGATGGAAATAGCGGTCATGTCTAATCTTTTCGGTTATGTCAAACTTTTGACGAGCGACTGTCGCAATTTGTAAAATAAACAATGGCTGTCATATGATGTGACAGTCTTGACAAGTGAATAAGGTTATAAATTCGATTAAGAATGGAAATACGTCTTTTTTTCTCGGCCAACTTTGATGACGTTTTTTTTTTTTTGGGTGTCTCTATACTACTTTTGGCTACTACTACTGCCTACTGCGCATTGCTCGCAGTGGGCAGACCGGTTAATCGTATTCCCAACGTTTTTCAGTGAACATTGGCGGTACAGAGACGTATCTAAAAATTTATAAGACTATTGCGAATGTAGAATACTCGGTGGGACCCTAAGAACGCCCTGTACGTGCCCGAGCGACTTAGCTGTCGACCGGGGCAAGTATAACCGTAATTAGTTTTAGACAGTCGCATTAAGAAAATTGCAGGTTTTGAAAAAAAAAATGGTCGGACATATTGGATCCGCAATTTCGAATTTACAGAATCCGACTACAGATTTGTGATCAGCATCCTCGAAAACCCCCGTATACCAATTTTCACGAAAATTTAATGCCTGGAATAATTTAATTGTGTTAGGGGTGGTTCACCCCTTTCGGGGGTATTTTTAAGGAAAAATGCCGAAACAGGTACACTTTATTTTGACGTCAGGTATACAAAAATATTATTATTTTTCATAATTTTTATTATCGAAAATTACAAAAAAAAATACATTTCACCCCTAAAAATAGGGGTTGCAACATTTAATAATCAAATTATAACGGATTAATAGTACTTCTTATAAAGAACAATGTCCATTTTGCTTCATCGAAAAAAGTTGAATTGAATTCGAGATATTTAAAAAATATGTTTTGGAGGTAAACTTTAGGGGTTATTTTCACCCCTTAGAATGTTTTTCGGCACATAAAAGCAATACGTGTCTCTTATTTTTTCATTTTCTACAACATTTATAAAAATCATTCAAATCGGAGAGTTCGGGTCCGAGTACCTTCCTTGTAAGTATAACGACCGCGCTCACAAATCAGTCGTCACCGACCGCTCAGCGATACATCCACCCCCTGCCCCACATTCATAGGATATTCCTTATTGAATAGTAGTGAGCTCTGTGAGACAATGCATTGTAGATGTGCTATTAATATAGACCCATCCAAAAAAAACGTCATCAAATTCGGCCGAGAAAAAAAGACGTATTTCTATTCTTAATCGAATTTATAACCTTATTTACTTGTCAAGACTGTCACATCATATGACAACCATTGTTTATTTTACAAATTGTGAGAGTCACTTGTCAAAAGTTTGATATAACCGAGAAGCTTAGACATGACCGCTATTTCCATCTCTCGTTCATAGCCAGAGCTGATGACGTTTTTTTTGGATGTCTCTATATTTTAACATTTAATAAAAATCTTTTTTCTACGACCATTTTATTATTGTCGTTATATGTCTTCTGCAAGTTTCATAATAAGGTTCATTATAATACAAATTTTCATTATGATACAGATTTCACAGTTAATCAAATTCCATGTTTATTCAATCAAGTAGCCTTTTGCGAAAATGCGAAAATTGGTGATTATTGGTGGTGACAGTTGTTTACGAAAGTTCGTTTCTTTATAGCAACTTTTAAGAACACTTAAATAAAAAACCATATACGATTACAACATAAGTGATAGTGAAGAATTATCTTCCACTCCTCCAGATATTCGAGAAAAGGCGACAAATGCAATCGAGAATATATTACCAGAGAAATCAAAAAAACCCTATGAAAAATGATATGGACAGTTTATGGACTGGAGAAACACAAATAAACTCGTTTTCAGAGAATGTTTTAATTGCTTATTTTCAAGAAATTGCTGAAAAAATGATAACATCAACATTATGGACACATTATTATATTATAAAAACGTTATTAAACATTAAACATAGCATTGACATATGTAAATATAAGAAGTTACATACTTTTTAAAAGCGTAAATCGGAAGGATACATAGGATACATAAAAACGAAATCCAAAATGTTTTCTCCATAAGAAATCCGAACTTTTAGAGACGAAGCACCAGATAATCAGTTCCTTTAATATTATGTTAATATGTTCCATTCGTTCGCCACTCGCCAAGGCTCGTATCGTTACTTTCTTCTCGTGTATTAATAGCCATAATTACATGATCGTTGCATAATATACTATTATGTTATGTTATGTTACTGACGAGTCCAAGGGGCAGTTCCAGGACGAAACGCCTACGCAAACAGTGAAGCAAACAGTGGCTTCACGAACTTATTAGATTTTTGAGGGACGACTGAGCGGCAGGCTCGAAAATTGCAATTTAAGGAAAGCCAGGTGTCGCAGACTGAATTAACGCAAGTAATTGCTAATATACTCGGGCGAGATTTACTGTTCCCCCTATTAAACATTAGTTCGACACCGAGCTCCCGACACCGTTAAGCGCATGTTTGCCCGCATACTTGATTGAACTTCTTTCATTTAAAATTTCAATTAAAGTTCTAATTGAACTCTTTCTTAATCTCGCACCCTATTGATCTGTTTTACGCGATAACTTTTGCACACCTTAACGGGAGGTGGAGGCGTGATCGATACAAGAAGGCAAATTTAATTTAAATTTGACTAATATTCGCGAAGGGGCACAGCTTGTATGGTGAAAGTAAGACTCGTTTTTAACTTTGGACACATTTATATCCATGTGTTGTTTTCAAATTGTGAAAAAAATAACATATCTGTACTCTATTTACATTTTAAATTGAAAATAGGTAGAAAAAAGCAAGGTTGTCAGATATATTTTCTAAAATTGCTAAGCTCACTATACAAGTATACTTCATATTTCAGTAAAATATTAGTTCGTGACGTTCTTAAAAAGCTAGTTTGGAAATATGTAAAAAAAAATACATAGATATAAATTTATTAGTTAGCATTAAAATAAAGCGTTTAAAATTGCTGGAAATAATAATTTATAAAATCAAACAACTTTCTGTATATTACAATACTTAAGAAAATTTTGAAGAGCCGGCAACGGCGGCTCGGGCGGCTGGCCGCACAGAGTAAAACCACTGGCGATAACACCGGTCAACGAGATTATTAGATTACTTTGCATTTAATACATTGCTAATACTTCTTCGGTCCACTGTGCCATAAATTTTTTACGACGTCGTTAAAATGATTTACGACTTTAGGCGCTCAACTTTTTGTTTAACTCGCCAGTGACGTGTATTTCAGCTAGGTTTATTAACACAGACAATTTTTTGAGATTGTCTGGCTAAATGAGCATTATTTACAGCAAATTATATTACAAATATTAAAAGTTTTGTATGCAGGCTAATTTTAATCTTCTATATTGATTTGAATGAAAATAATTATTTCACAATTTTCGAATTTATAAAAGATATATGCACGCCCATGGAATCATAAAGTTGCACCGCTTTTTTTGTTCCCCAGGCGTATTTATCATTTTCAATTAAAATTAGAAGGACTATACATGATCTAGAGTTAGTTTTGGTAGGTTGGTTCGTTCTCTCTGTCAACATGAAAAACAAAACGCCAAAATTTCATCATCACGAAGGCAAACAATTATCGCATCATTCAAAATTCTCTTCACCTGTCTTTTTGGTCATCGAATCCGAATTAAGGGTTATTGTGAACCATAGAAAGCACGTTTTTTTCGTGAAAGGGCAAAAAAATGCAAAAAAGTGGCCAACATCGCAAAAGTGTCGCTTTTTGTGGGAAAAACCTGAGAGTCGGAATTTTTTAACTTCAATAGCTCAATCTTCATGTTTTTGGGTTGCCAAATAATATTTTATGTATATTTTTATATGGATCTGATGGTACACATAAATACCACACCAGAAGACTGCCGGTACCTATTTGTACCACCACTACCAACCCCTTGGTATTTTTTTTTATTTTCTAATATAAAATATACCTTTGACCTATAATATCATAAAATAGTCTAAAAAAGTTTTTTATCTTCTCCAAATAAAAAATCGCCTTGAAAGGCTTAACAAAACTTTTATCATTCAAAAATTTATTATTTATCCGTCAATTTTGTTTCAACACATATTTCACCGCGGCGGTAGCTCACTGGGTAAACCGCCAGGTGAGAAGATGGCTTGATACTCCAGAGCTATTATCCCGTTGTGTGTACTACGTTTTTTTTTCATGTGTATTCTCCCTCTGCACAGTTGTAATAACTTTTAGAGGGAGAATGTCAATTTCTATAGTGTGATTTATTATTATTATTATTATTATATTTAGTCACATGATGTGAAATTTAAGGATATCAATATGAATATTCACAATATATCTCCAAACGCATTTGTCAGATTAATAGAACGCCCTATTTTTTTTTATTTAATTAATTCTCTGCTTGTTTTTCAGAGTACATACATCGGTGTAATATATGAGTATTACGTAATTTCTTTCCTCAGGTTTTTGAAATAATAGCATCAAATATATTAAGGGGTGAAATAGGTTACACAGACAAAATATAGATTTTTTTATTCCATAAATTGTTAGTAAACTACATATATTAAAAAATATGTTCTCAAGTTTCAAATAAAAATTTCAATTCGTTCTGATGTTATGAGCGGTTAAGTGAGCGGCCCTCGTTAAGTGTTGGAGCGCATGACATGTAAAACTCATGTAGAAAAAAAGAGCAAGCTCAAAACGAAGGATATGAAGAAGAAGAAGGATTGCTATATGGTGCTGGAATCACTGATTAACCAGTAAGTAGTTTAAATAAATTGATTATTGCATTATTATATTTATTATTTCAATTTGATGTTTTCAGTAATTCTATTTTCAAACGCGTTTTCTCAAAACGACTTTTTTGAATTTGTGTACGCTCTAGCTCAAAAACCTAGTTTTTAACCAATCATTTTAAAATTTGATAGTTTCTTTATATAATTACGGTCTCTACTTTGAACCTAAATTTATAGTAATGTTATTGTTTAAAGTATTTTTTATTGCAGAAAAAGTTATAAAAAACGGAAAAAAGTATTATCTTTGTTTAAACATCTTAAAAAAATGCAATTTTAAATTTTTTGAGGAAGTTAGGTTCGTATAGAAGAGAGACATGTACCTAAAGTAAATTTGAAACTTATTTTGATTTCCAGATGAAAACTGCGGCCTTCAGAAGGTAGGTGTTGGTGAGAAATAGCTGGTGGTGTTGATGACCTACCATGGGTGGCAACTGATATCTTCCATATTTTCCGATGAAATACTCCAAAAAAGTTACAAAATTTATTTGAATATATATACAAAATGTTCTCAAAGTTTCAATCAATTATACAAAATTCCTTTTTGCCAAAGCAATTCATGAAAATCACTAAAAAAACGTAGTCCTGAACCTATTTCCCCCTTAAATAATATAATCGCCAATAAGGCGTAATTTATAGTAAGCTGTAGACAATTACTATTTTTAGTAACTATATTACCATTTTCTTAAATATAAATAAAAAAATTGCTGAATTGTTTCGTTTGTTTCTCATATCAGTGAAAACACGTTAAATGCTATTAACTTATATACCACGGGTGGTAAATCCAGGAATGTTAATAATAAGAATGCGATCCTTTAAAATTACCTTGTTAAGTGTTTCAAGAATGATACCACATCACAATGCCCAAATTTACTGTTCGAATTTTCTTGTAAGTACAACAAAGCCTATATTTTGCTTCATTTATTCTTCTTAGATTGTATTTGACAATTTGATTTTTGAAGACTCATAGATTTACTTCCACTCGTTGATTTTAAACAAAAAACGCAAAAAAAAGAGAAGAGCAAAAGTGGCAAGACCTGCCTATCGTTTAGTTGAGCGAAAACTCTATTTACCTTTACCTTCGGCGACACATTTATTTCACTTTCGTTCGATCGAGATCGCCCCATTTTATAAAAAATAAACATAAGTTATTCTGGCGGCGCGCCAGTGAACCGTCTAATGTACAAATCGACTGAAAGAACAAACCGTAAAAATCTCTTTGATTCGTCAAACGGATCATCGATACACAATATAATCCGAAACACTGCACAATAGAAGCCTGGTATTTTCTATATCAAATGCGATTCGTATTACCTGCAGCAAGAATATGAAAGTAGTAGACGATAATTTTAAAAAGACGGGAAATTTTCGCGTTTTGTCTTTCACTTTCTCTTCGCCTCAAAACGTGACATCCGTAATTTTGCATTGCTCTAGGTTATTTTTAGGCGAATCCAATAGTTTAGCTTTTGCTGATTTCTGTGAATTTTTCGGTATTATTATTACAAATTGTTTTCGACCACATTTTTGTTTATATTTTCACTATTAGAAACAAATATAAAACTCAGAAATATGAAAATCTATTGACAAGACATAATAGAACAATACCATTTACATAACTAATACCATGGAATATTATAGTATAGAGCAGTTTGTATCACTCTTAGTCAGGTTCCTGTCCTTTGACCTGTCTAGCAGAAGCTGCACTGCCAGCCATTACATGCTATCGTAGCTCGTAGGATCATTGGAACGGAAGCCACCTCATCCACCTAAAATATAGGTTTCGTCAAGATGGTGATACCGCGAGATAAAAAAAATTGGTATATAGGTACTTATGGGAAC
The DNA here is from genome assembly GCA_029963805.1 of Aromia moschata. Classification (NCBI taxonomy): domain Eukaryota; kingdom Metazoa; phylum Arthropoda; class Insecta; order Coleoptera; family Cerambycidae; genus Aromia; species Aromia moschata. Next base: position 353,632 of record JAPWTK010000438.1, read on the forward strand.
ACGTAATTTATAAAATTGTAACCGAAACTATGATATTAACGAACTATTTCACAATATAATAACAATATTAAGAAGTAAATTGCAAGCATTATCCTGATTTAAAAACACAAGCTGTGAAAATTACGTAATACCAGATATAAAAACTTTAGAAAAAATTATTAATTATTTATTAAAATTTATCATTATGCATTGTTGAAGAACATTGTTGACTAGTGACGTTGATTTTAGCTTCGGTATGAACTTCAATTTTCGTTATGTTACTTCCATCAATAACTACAGTTTCTTGTAAAGACTTCGCAAAAATGATGTGTAATTTGTGCTTGAGGGACATTTTGGAACATCTTTGATACAATGTTCTTGATCTTTTACATATGGTTTTCCAAACATTACGTGTCTCCAAGTTGCTATGAAATTTATAGAATTTTGTGTCTATACCATTTTTCAATTAACAAAATATGAATTTAGTAGAGGTAAATGGGAAATTTTCGTGTTTTTGTCTTTCACTTTTCTTCCTCTCAAAACGTGACATCCATAACTTTGCATTGTTCTAGATTCTTTTTTAGGTGAATCCAATAGTTTAGATTTTGCTATTTTTGCTTTTCTATATTGTTATTAAAAATTTTATTCGACCACAGTGTGTTTATTTTGTTTTCATTCAGTTCATCAATAAGTTATAACCATTGTGTAATTCAGGAACAGGAAACACAAGTGAATCTTCTAATAAAACTATCCTATTATATCTGTTGATACGTAAATTGGTAGTCTTTTCATTAAACTCTATCAAAATATATTATAATATCCAAAATCTACTAATTAATCATTAACATGTTTTCCTCAATTGTTTCAAAAAATGATTTCAGTTATTTTTGCTTCCAACGTCTAACGAAATTGGTTGGTATAGAATTGACACAAAAGTTCCTTTGTGAAATGAAATGCATTGTTTAGTTTCTTCTTACCAATACTCTTTGGACCAAGTCATAATAATTAGAGGGCTCTGGACCATGTCGAGAACTGGTGTGCGGATAACGGCCTGTTGGTCAATTCTGGTAAAAAGTTTTGGGGCTAATTCGAGGCTAATCTTCAGATATCATATTGAATGAAGAATCCGAAAAACCACCTCGTTCTTTGGGCGTGATGGGCTATCGACAAGTAATGGGAATAAACTCCTGATGTAATGCACTGGCTCTAAACTTGTGTTAAAAAGCCTATGATTCTTTACTGCGCCGTTATCTACTGGGGCGCGAATAGTGAGTTCAGCAAACGCTGGCTCACTTCAGCGTCTTGCCTGCCCCACAACAACCGGTACCTTCATAGCTACTCCCACCGCGGGCCTGGGGTCCTGCTAAATTTGCCCCCTCGTCACCTTGCAGTGAAGAAGGCGGCAGCCGCGGTGGACTTCCTTAGGTTATGCAGGAGTGGGCTCTGGAAAACCACGGTAACCATAAGTGGTCATGGTCCCTATGGTTGTGGAATTCAACCTCTTTTGCCAGATGGGGAGGACGGGATGGTGCCAGCCTCCATTAGAAACCGTTGATATAGCATGATGATACCGGCACGCGATATATGGGGACACATTACAAGATATCTAACCAGCGATAGCTTCATTTGCTATGCGCAGACGGTTTCGCAGGAAGGATCAGGATCTAGAATCTGAATAAGTGGGCTCAACATTGGTTCATCAATGCGGTTGAGCAAACACCCCACAATATTCCAGATCGAAACTCGAGCGTTAACGACGTTTATAATAGAATGTAGGGAGAATAATTAGGTGAGTGGCAAACGAATTTGCATATACACCGATAGTCAGGCTTCATTATTGACTCTGCAGTCATGGACGATTGATTTTGAGGCTTTTCTGTGAATGCTACTATACAATGCAGGAATTAGCCAGATGCAACCCAAAGGTTGTAATCTGTTGGAATTTTGCCCATAGCGGCAACACGGGCAATAAGAGGGCTGATGCACTGGCGAATGAGGATTCAATATGTTTTCTTGAGCCGGAACCGACTCTTCGAATTCTTAAATGGGGCTATAAAAGCACTTTCAAATGGTGGATAACAACATGTCACCATCAAGGTCGTGGCTACCACCACTTTATAGTCATGGTATCACAGCCGATGGTACATGTAGGATGTGTGGAGAAAAGGAGGGACCTCCCCTCCATATTTTTTGCCTCTGAACGGCTTTATCTGGTGTGAGAGCTACTTACCTAGATTACAGATACATATATGAAATCAAAAACATTTTAGAAAAAGAAAATTCGAAATAAATATTATGCTTTGATCAATGTTACCAGAAGAAGTGCCAACATTTTTTTGTTTATTTCCACTCCGAAGGTTCTAATCCCACACCAACGTAAAATATATTTTTCACGTAGTCCTGAAGGATCAAAAAGCCGACTATTTTCAACATCGTTCTTTGTATTCACGATTTCTCTCGAATCTTAAAAAAGCAATCTAAAAATAAACGCTGAAATGTTCACTTAACCCCATACAAAGGCCACCAACAGCTTGAGGTCCGAGGAATTGTCAAGGTCTCCGGTTCTATTTCCGGTGGTTTTTAAAGTTAAGCGAAAAAAAAACACGGATAATAAGTCGATATAGTATGAGAACGTTCTGGGAATCGTGTAAATACTTATAAATACCTGCTCAACGCGAAATATATTGAAGCGACGCCTATTCGACGTGGGAATCGCGACGGTACGTGCGAACGTGTGACAGGCGTCGCGGCGGGGAAAAAACCCGAGAGCCCCTGCGTTGTCAAACTCAACAGTCGAGGTTTGGAAGTGCGGAATAAAGGAGCGTAAACGGATTATACAGAGAATAGAGTCGAACTTTTATTAGAAGCGTCAAGGCGTCTGAGATTCATGAAGGGATGCGATGCTGGAGTATATAATTGCTTTTAATAACTTTTAGGAGACGAAGCGTTATCACTTTAGTAGCTGATAAAGAAATAAATTTTGGAAATAAGAAGCCAAAGCAAAAGTAGCCCAAAGTGTACGCGGTGATTGTTTACTTTGACCACACAATTTTATTTGTATTAAGAAAAAATAAAGGAATCTGCAAAAACGCACATGGTCATACTGTCTGAGACTAAAATTTGGCATGTAAAGAGAACAAAACTCGACCTAGCGTCGCGACGATTCGAACAGCTTGTTTCAGAAATATACCAGTTGAAAAGCATCATTGTAAAAGTTTTCCAATTTAGAGCGGAGGGAAAATATCAATTTTTAAAGTTTTCGTTTCTTAAAAAGTTCCAGAAGTATATTTATAGTACGGCTGGAGCCAGCGTTAACTGACACTGTTGTTGGTGGACCATATTTGCCTTGATTTTGGACGTTCTCCCAGCACGTGTTTTATAGTTTTTCCTGCAAATCCACATTTCCGCATTAATTTTCAACGTCAGTCCTTCAAGATATGTCAAGAAGCCTTCAATTTTGGAGTACAGATAGCAGTCGATAAGCCATTTTACTGAACTGCCCTTGTCGATGCAGTCTGACTAAAACATTTTTGTAAATCTGTTTCCAGTCTGTTATTACCAGGTCCCTGTTGGCGAGTAGTTTTCTTAAGAGGCAAAAGTGATGTTCAGTAAAGATGATTTAAGTTTGACCCCTGCAACTCTTCTTTGCGGTAAGTAAAGTCTAATTACTGACGAATGTAAGTGCCTAACTTGCAAAACTTTAAGTCAGTTCCTCAGCAAGTGAGCTCCTTATGATTATTATTATCATTATTGAACTTACTTCTTTACTTCTACTATTAAATCATTAACAATTTTATTAAACTTATATTAAACTTTTTATATTTATTTATATTTATTATTAACAAACTTATATTAAACTTATAAAGTATTAAAATACATTTATTATTACTGCCAACTAATTTAACAAATTTTACTTTTTCAACATGTGTTCTAACAAAACGATAAATGTCAAAGCTGCAAAAGAAGCACTAAAATGAGATATTCACTTAACAGTTTTTTTAACAGTTATTATAACAAAACTAAAAAAGACCTTTTCGTTTTTGAGATGAGACCTTTTCGTTTTTTGAGATGTAACTACAATTTTCGGACTCGGTTTTTTTATTGTAAATTCGAACTATGTTTTTTATTTTTTTTATTTGACCAATATTTGGTCTTTAGATTGTTCTGAACTACGTAAAATGTTTTTCTTTTTTTAAAAAAAAAGGGATATTAACTATAAATAAATCATCTGTTTACTGTACTTGAACTAATAGTATATAAATGCAGATTAATCTAATATTTGTACCAAAATGTTTTTCATGACGGCGTTCGTACAACAGTGTAAACGCAGTATTTTATTTCTAATCATTAACTCTCTGTTTACCGAAAGCAAACAGAAATATCCATCGACCAGATCCAATAGTGGATACAAACTTCGCGTTGTTATATTGGAAAAACTACATCAAACGGTTTTAATTACTTTCTGCTAGCGAATTTTGCCTACATACGCAGTATTAATATGCCACATAAATTGCACGATATGAGCTACATTGAAAAATTCATTTTAATGGCGAATCCGTTCATGAATTCATAAAGTATTAAGGTCAACAACGTATGTATCTCCTTTGTAACTGAAATCTCTTTTCGGGTCAGCTTCAGCTATATAGCTTGTTGTATACCTATACGAGATATTATACAGGTATTTTCGGAGCAAAAACATGTTGGTTTATTTCAGTATGATTTTTGTAATCCTCAGTATCCTGAATACAAATACATCCAACGCCCAAACAGACACAGTTTTTCGTCCTTTTTGGAGCCTCAATCTCGAAGGGAAATTAATGAATTCGCTCAATAAAAACCACTTTATCCTAATGTATTCGGATATGGTATTTCGATTTCCGGGATCAAATTGTAATTAAATGCTCCAGAAAAAAAATATGGCTGACTTTATGGAGAAAAGTACTGAAAATTCGGGAATTCATTTTTTTATATATATTTTTTAGTCAAAAAAGTACTCTAACCTACTCCGGATTGTGGAGGGAGGTGGAGGCAATAGTTGGAGTTGATGATAGGATTTTTTTTGCCGACCTCAACTGACTCTAATCTTTTCAAAATGGCGGACATTGCATAAAATCTCATGAAATATGAATTTTCTCTGAGTATTAATGTTATTGTGAGTCTTTCTTGCTCCACAGTCATTTTCCCCAATCAAAACAATACTACAGAATATATTTGACTAAATTCTCAATTTTCAATGATTAATGGATTCAAAATGGCGGCCGGATTTCTCAGAAATGGCGCGTTTTTCGTTATAAAAAATAAATAGGAGTTTGTAATTATACTTTTCATATGTCATTTCATGTTTTAGTAATATTTTGCGTTATTCCTGGTGAAAAAAGTTTGAAATCCAAGATGGCTGATTCAATATGACGGACATCATTCTTGAAAATTCAAAATTTGAAAACGGAAAATTACAGTCATATTTTATGCAGAATTTTGATGGAAAATGTCCTCTCAATCTTTTTCATAAAAATGCGTTCTATCTGAGTAAAAAATTATTTGTCCTTCGAACCTCAAAACGAGGCTTTTTTTCCGGTGTTGACGTTCTCATGATGAAATCATGATAATTATATATTATGCACTTAGGGATGCTCAGGCATAAACTACTCGCCGGAAGTACACAGCCTACTTGTTTCTCGTGGTGCATATACGATTTTTCTCACACCCACAAGAAAGTACGTTCTACGTGCTATTCCTTGAATAAATATGCATAGAATTGAATAAATATGGGAAGTTCAAAAAAAAATTCGTCAATGCGCCCGAATTCAAAATATATATTTTCTATTTATATATGCGAAGTTCGAAAAAAAAAATTCTTCAATGTGCCTAGATCTCTAAGTGCATAAATATATATTTCTCATGATTTCATCATGAGAATTATCCCATGAAATCGAAAGATCACATCCGAAAACATTGGGATAAGTGGTTTTTATTGGAGTTAATTCATTAATTTCCCTTCGAGATTGACGCTCCAAAAAGGACGAAAATTGTGTCTGTTTGGGCGTTAATGGGTTAAATTAAATAGGGGTTTCTACGTTAATTGACTATCTGATCAATAGTTTGGTTCGAACAGAAGCTCACATGTACTGTAAACATGATTAGTTTCGAATCTTTTGCACAACAATTGTTTAAAAAAGTAGTCGAGGAGTTTGTAGGAACATTTGAGACTCTGAGACAAAATACTGTATATGTAACTGTTTCGCTGCCTTATTACCAATGTCGCTCATTACAAATTTCTCAATAAATGAGAGAGTTTCGATGGTATAAATATGAAAATTGATGTTTTTTGGTGTGAGAATTCAAATTTTGAGCTTATTTTGACGTTGTTCGTAGTGGGCGCTAGTATCGCCGTATTATCTAGGTAAATTGAAACATATCTTTTTTATCTGTTGAGCCACGCATAAAACAAGTCGATAATACAGCTCCACAAAAAAATAATAGAAAAAATACCTCCGGGATCTGAGTAGGTGTACTATATTTTTGGGGACGCTGAATCCGAATTCGATGTCTATTTAACTCCATGCAGCAGAATTTGTCATAACCTCAAAAAAACTGCTTAATAATGAAATGTCTCGATAACTCTAGCTCTATAACTCCATGAAAATTCGAAAACCATAAAAAATAAAAACCCCACACACCTTAATCCTTCAAGATCTTTCCCCCACAACGCCACACACCCATAACCTAATAACCCTATAACCCCGTAACCCAGAAATGGTAAACGCTACTTGTGAGTGTCTTAACCCTGCTTCGTGTCTACGGATAGATATAGTGTTCGAGAGACCTAAAGCTACAGTTCGACGATTCTACAACATCTTAACCCCATAACCTATTAATACTATACCATAACCTAATAACCCAATAACCCAAAAAATTTGTGATAACGACATTTATAAGCATTACAGCCCTGACGCTCTTTGTCTGCGGGCCTGATGAAGGAATTTATTTGTTACTGCGAATTCAAATTTTATATTTGTGGTGCCTACATTTTGCCGAACCCAGGAACAACGACGAGGACGTAGAAGGCTTTTGTTCCCTTCAGGGTGCTCTTTTATAGTGTGTCCCCTTACCTCACACTTTTTGGGGCTGTTTTTATAGTGTGTCCCCTTGCCTCACACTTTTTGGGGTGCTTTTATAATGTGTCCTCTTGCCTCACACTTTTGGGGTGCTTTTTTTTTTTATAGTGTGTCCTCTTGCCTCACACTTTTGGGGTGCTTTATTGTACTGCGTCCCCTTACCTCACAATTTTTGGGGTGTTTTATTACAGTGTGTCCCCTTACCTCACACTTTTAGGGGTGCTTTATTATAGTGTGTCCCCTTGCCTCACACTTTGAGCATTTTATTAGGGTGTGATCCTTGTATCTCAACTAAATAAGGAATATGACTCCTAGATAAATAAACAAAAAATTGATAGACGCAAATAGATTTTGCAGCTGTGGGGTTGTAAAATTATAGGATTATGGACCTGTAGGATCGAAAGAAAATGGGGTGTCAAATCTCAAGTTACTACATACGACCCTCAGTCGGGGGCTGTAATCCAATTTTTTGGGTTATGTTGTTATTGGGTTATTAGGTTATGGTATAGGATTAATAGGTTATGGGGTTAGGTGTTGTAGAATCGATAGAAATGTAGTTTTAGGTCTCAATTACTATATCTAACTCGTAGACACGAAGCGTCAGGGCTAAGACCCCGGAGGTATTTTTTATTTTTTTTGTGGAGCTCTGTAATCTATGCATTTTGCAATGCATTTTGTTATGATTTTTTTATATTTTACAATATTACAATAACAATTTTTTATACAATAAGCACAAAGTCTAAATCAATGCTAGGAAGGGTCCACATCAGTACAATTTAAAATACACTTTCTTAAGTGTCTCTGAATGTTAAACACAATTTTATTTTTAAATTTATTCGCGGGTTCTTGTATTCTCTGCCTCAACTCCTGAAGAGATTAACTTCTGCCTGATAAACTAAATCCTTCAAATCTGACCAAACAAAGAAGTCCAGAGGATTTAGGTCACTTTTTCGGTGGGCCAAACAACTTCACATCCATGGACAATGCACCGATGAGGAAAATGCTCATGTAAATATTGGAGTACTGGCAAGGCAAAATGTGGTGGCACTCTGTCGTGCATAAACCACCTTTTTCTCTTAAGGGGGTATTCTAGTCTACAAATTTGAAGAAATCAATTTTTTTTTCATGTTATTTCTAAAGTTTAGACATTCAAGAATATGCCCTTAAAATGATTTTTCAAAATTTCAATTGTTTTATGACTTACAGCCATTTTTGTGACGCGATATCGGCTTAATCGGAGTACTACTACGAAACCGAGTACTACTACGAAACACGAAACGTATTTAGTCGGAATATTTTCGTCTTAGTATTTATTTCAAATTAGTTTTGAGCCAGCGTTCAAGCAACGTGGACGTTGTAACTGAGTAAAATTGCCGGAAACTTGTGTCAAATCTTTAAACGCGTTTTTCTCAAAACTACTTTTTCGAGTTGGCGTACGATATCACAAGTTCTAATGCTTTATTTGAAATTTGGTGTGAATGTTCTTTATACATTCCTCTATCGCCTCAAGCTACTTTTGGATCAAAATTTTTAATTTTACTATTTTCAAAAAAATCGGAATTGTTGAAGAAAAAATATGCAAACATTTTTTTCAAACGGCCCTGCCCCTTGAAAAAAAAAAATTGTTTTGACTTTTCCAAGGTTCCGGGCTGCAGGGGCAACTATACTAATTAAGAATCCGTTCGACTTTTTGTTTCAGATGACCAGAAGGGTTGAAATCATGCACGCCAGGACACCCTTTTTTTTGGACCCCCCACTTTGCCAGCTCATAACTTTGTCAATTTTGAGTCTTTTTTCAGTCAATTTCTTACGTTATTTTAAAATATCAATAAACAAATGATAAAAAAATGGATAGTAAAAATATTTTTCTTTTCGTTTGTACAGAGCTTCAAAAACCGCCCGAAATTCATGCCTCTAGACTAGAATACCCCCCTAATGCGAATGTTGGAGCGATCTTATATGATGCTCGTTTAAATGATGTTGAGAAAAGTTTGAGGTCCAGTTAGATTGGGTGGTAATTCAAAAGGTCCAAGTTCAGGAAGTTGGTACCTTTTTATTGTAAATTTCTTCGTCTTTAAGGATTTTTTTTTAATTTCCTAAGTATTGATAGTTTCTAAGTTATTTGCAAAAAATAACCCCCCCCATTTTTAATCTTAATTTATTAATAACTTTTATAATTTTTTATGTGCGGGTTTGAAACTTCTGCACATTTTCCTAGATGTCATTACGAATCCAATGAGCCCTCACTCATATCTTTACTAACAGTAGCAATAATAACACATTTTTTAACTTGTGAACAAGACTATATTTACACAATCTAAGTAACTCGAACAAATCAAGATTTTGTTACAGCTCATAAAAATTAAGTCACTCGTTGAAACACACACTAACACACGATTTCGATTTAATTATAACTAACCAAATAATTAGTGGAAAATGTGTTTGTCATTCGCCGCAGAGTTATTTTAAGGTCATTTAAATAATTATTGATCTCCTTTAAAGACACCAGATGTTTTTTTATCACTTTTGTCACGTTTGTTGAGGAATAACAACACTAGATAACTCTCTTATACATGATTAAAATCGCAGGGTAAACTTTATCATATATATAGTGGGCCCCGTCTTACATTTTCAACTGTTCCAAACCTGTCTCGCCATTCTGATCGTCAAGTAATAGTAATTAATTTACCGTCTCGTGTAGTGCATTCTAGTGCTACAGTGGCCGACGGAATACAATGTTAAATAGAAGGGAGAGTACGAGCAAGGCATGGCGCACAGTAGTACAAAATGTATAAAATATGATCGAAAGTCAAATTTTCGAGTTTATCAAAATGCTTTGAAATTTTTACCCAATAATCTTATATTATTTAGCTATTATTTGAACCATATATTTTTAACCAGAAGCTTTTTTAAAATCGTTTTATAGGTTTTTCAATATTTAGTATGAAAACTATGAAATTTTGTTATTATAACTCAAATATTTTTAATATTTATAAAATGTATAAAAGTAATTTTTTTAAATATATTAGTACTTTTTAAATTAGTTATTATGTGTAAATAAATTATTTATAACCTAAAAAACTTACAGTTTCTTTAATTCTTTCTACGAAATAAACGAATCCCTCCGAATCAATGCAATCACCTTTAATATTTAATATGAAGTGCAACAAAAAAAGTAGCTTGAGTTTTTCTGCATCCACTTGCCCTTTTTTAAATAATAGCAATTTTTCTCTTTAAAAAACAAGCGCACCAAGCGTACCAGGCGCGACGAACGCGATTGGCGCAAACAAGTGTGAACGGATAAAATTAACGCAAACAAATAATAGCAAACAAACGACAAATAAATGTTTGAATTGCGTCATTAATATGTAAAAGTTTAATTAATATTTTGTTTTCTACGTCTGAAATAATCTTTATATTATATTCACAATTTCAGAGTAGCGAGATTAGACAGTTAACAGAGTGATTAGACATAGGTATTACATATATTTCGACTTGGCTTTCATTCAGACATTGATTAAGATTAGAACTTTTATTAAGAACTTTTTTACCGTTGTGAAAGTGTTCGTAGAGAAAAGCAGTGATCGTGAGATTTAGACAGTTAACGGAGTGCTACTGATTAGACATATTATATATATTTCGTCTTGGCTTTCATTCGGACATTGATTACGATTAGAACTTTTATTAAGAACTTTTTACTGGTGTGATTCTTGAATCAAGTGAATCAGTTTTGTGTTTTAACGTTTTTCAGTTACATAAACTTTCATTTTGTTAAAGTTTAAAAAAGTATATTTTAATTTTGTATATTTAGGATTATTATTAAGTAAATGAATGTTAAATTAATGTTTTAAATACATTGACAATTTTTTAATTCTGTTTTTACTTACAATTAGTATTATATTTATTATTTTTTATTTATTATATTTTTAACTCGTTTTTCTATTTATTAACTTTTTAATTTACTCTGTATTTTGTTTGTACAAAATTGAATATGTATAAAAGCATAAATATGAAAGGTATATTAATTTTTATTTTTGTTAAAAAGTTAAAATTTTGTTATTATTTATATCTAAAAATACCTATTAACATAAATAAGTGATAAAATAACAATATATTAATATTACATGTTAAAAAATGTTTTCGATCACCTATTTAGCGTTTCGAACCACTGTGCGGCGCCTAATAACATAATTAAGATTGACTGAAGCGTCGTGTGTTGCACAATTACCGCAGTCGGATGTCTGCCATAAAGGGCAACGCTTTTACCTAGAGATATAAATGCGTCTGGCTTTTTTCTTCTCCCCGACGAAACAGCCATATTAAAAGGAATCCCCGAAAAGAAAGGCAGAGACGGAAGAGTAATTCTGTCGAGTAAGCTGGGTGTGTCTTCGTGGCACTTTAGCAGGAAAGTGGGAGAGCACGCGAGTTGACCAGACGTCGCCGCTCAGAGGAAAAGAGTTTCTTTGAATTAAGGGGTTATTCCTATTTGAATTTTTTTTTAGATTTTTTTATTGGCTTAAATGACGGAAAACCCCAAAAATAATATCCAATAGCAACCATGGTCCAAAAATTTTTTAAATGACCCTTAGAGCTAAATTTCTGAACAACTTCTGAATAACTTCTGATGCTCCGAAACGCTTTTGACGCTTGGCGCGTTTATAGCAGCAGTTTGGAGCCGTTTAGCTCAGTCAGTACTTTTTTATAAATGTTACTCATACTAAGTACAGATGGCGCTGGTACAGGTATACAAAAATTTAATCGAGTGGTCAGTGCATACTCAACATATGTAAATAGACGCTTACTACGACGCTACTCGAAAACACGTGTGTCTTGTGATCCGTTGATTTTTGTAGTGTAAGTATTTTCAAAATCAGTAATATCGTAAAAGTAAATCTCAACTTGAAAGGGTTATTTAAAGTTACTTATGGTCCTGGAATAGCAGAGTAAAACGAAAAAAATTAGGAAGCTCCTATTTTACGTTTTTATGTAGTATATCGGTTTCAGAACTTTAAACGCGATTCGATCTCAAAACCATGTTTTCAACACGGCCTTACAATAACTTCTGCAATTTTCATCCGAAAAATAGCGAAAAATGATTTTGTTTCATAATCATGTGTACTTCTCTGCTAAATTTAATACAGAATATGAAAAAAAAAATGTCCTAGATTCAAATGGAATAGTATTATCCGTAAGACCGCAGACCTAATAAAAAAAGACATGCTGCTTCAGGCGTCTGTACTGCCGTCATTTTGGAAAAAAAATTAAGAAATCAAATAAAAAGTCGTTTTAAATGAATAGATGGATAAGGTGCTTGTGAGAATGGTTTGTATAGTACCTACATATTAACATATTGCTTTTCTTGTAGATAATCGGTTTTCTAATACGACTGAACTAATCGGTGAATGCTGTAAAGAATTTAATTATTATATTGTTGCGTCGTTGATTGGTTTAACGATTACGTACTTAATATTATAAATGAACTTTTGATAATTTGAATAACAGAACTATTATAGTTGTGTTATAAGACCAATTGGTCTATTTTGCTCTTAATAACTTTAGCTAAACCTTATGTAAGCGAAAATCATTTCAAAATGTACCTATATATTTCAGGAGCTCCTTTCGCTATCTCTATTGCACTTTTTAGAAAAGGTTACTCAATATACCTACATATAGCAACTAGTTGAAAAAATTGCCCAAGTTTTTCAACACTTTCAGATCTTAAAGATAGAAAATTCTATATTAATTATTGCCTAATTAGTTTCTAACCTTTTTTAATATTTAACTTTTCTTAGATAGATAACTGTCTTTTATTTTATCGGATTACCTATGTATTGTACTCTATCACAGAATAAAACCTCATAATTTTATTATCTTACTTATGTAAAACTATGCTCTTCGTAGACATTTGGAAAATATGAACAATTGAAGGAAAAATAGTGACATTTTGTTAACCAGCATTGATTTTAGTCTTCCTGGTTATATCTTAATGACAAAGTACTTAAAATAACTGTTTTATAATAAACAGGCTAATAGGCAGATTAACATTAAATAAGTGTTTTACGATACTAATTAAGTTTACTCCGTTTATGTAAATTGTCTAGAGCTGAGTTTCTGTGCATCTCTTTAATCTACTACGTGTAGAGTTTGCATCTTCTATTGATATTATATATAACATTATTGCTGGTAGTTGACGGTTTTTGTAGTACATTGCATAAACTTCAATTAAAGCATTACAGACCTGTAATAGTGTAATAATCTAGAGAAACCACTACCGTACGTGCTGTTTATAGCGAAGTAAAGAACGTAAATTCTTCAGCGTGTTTAATTCATTGGGACCATGAGAATAAGTGTAATGACATATTAGGCGGGAAACCGCAAAACGCCAAAAGTAGCGGGAATGGAAACCGCTTTTCTGTCTTAATGACATATTAGGCGGGAAACCGCAAAACGCCGAGCGTGGCGGGAATGAAAACCGCTTTTCTGTCTTAATGACATATTAGGCGGGAAACCGCACAACGCCAAAAGTAGCGGGAATGAAAAACCCTTTTCTGTCTTAATGACATATTAGGCGGGAAACCGCAAAACGCCAAAAGCAGCGGGAATCACAATCGCTCGGCGCGCGGCAGGACCGATCTCGAAACACTGAACTGCAAGTCGCAACCCGCAGCGGTTCGCTAGACAATTTGTCATCAGCCGTTAGTTTGTGTATGTTTCCCCGCCCAAACCGCAAAACCGTTCACACCATTTGATATGCTTAATAAACCCTGAAATTTCTATTTTGATTGTTCAATTGAATCATTAAAAAAAAATCAAAAAATTCAAATATGTAGTTACCCGTTAAGATTTACATACCGTTCATTTGGAGTTTACTTCATTGAATAAAAAAAAAAACTCTGTGAAATCATCCACCCTTCGTCCAAAATTTGGAGCAACCAAAAAATTTGAGATATGCTTTTGTGCTATTCATGTCTAGTTGTCTCCAAGCTGTTTTTGAAGTTCAGGATGACGTACCTCAAAATGGCCATCATATGCTAAAATAGCGACATACAGCAAACGAAAAACACAGAAAAAAGGTAGAAACATCCTCTAGAATCAACTAAAGTTGTGTAATTTTATGTATTTTGATGCACTGAAATCAAATCATTTTGAACTAGCTCCATGGGGTCAGGATTGAAATAATTAAAAAGAAAAAGTATTTAAAAAAATTGTCGTTTTAATAATAAGTATGATGTGAAGTTTTGTGTTTTGTTCCATATGGTTATGTTCCATATGATTCTGAAATTGTGTGATTTGTAGTGATTTGATCGCCGAACTCCACCACCATATCGAAATACACAAACATTTCATAATACGTTTCAGACAACCAAGTTTGTTCATATTGTTCGCTATTTTCCTTCCCATTATTACTGGGCATTTTTTGAAGGAAAAACATCCTAACCTCCATAGAGAGATTTTAATACCAAATTCGGTTTGAGCGCATCGAAACACATAAAAATACGCTCATAGCATTCAACGTTTTTCGCATTTGTTTGCCGTTTTTAGACATTTTTCGCTATTTTTTTATCATATAGACTGTAGAATACTATACACGGTGGAGACTTTAACTGGAATATATTCGCTAGCGGGGGTGTGAATGATTTTTCAAAAAAATTCCCGAGAACCTTCAACTTTTAAATGTATTTACCTACATTTTGCAAGTAATTTGAGAAAAATATAGCCTTTCAGGGGTGGCTGAAACCACCTCGACATGATTTTTTTTCAAATGCAACCCTATGGCTTGTGACCCCTCATTGTAAATCTGGTGGAAAAGAGATCAACACATTGATCATTTAATTTTTATTATGTTTGTAGGTTGCATACAATTAAACAATTTAAAAATTAAATTTATTTTCAACGTAACAATTGTTTCAAAATGTGCACCATTCACTTGTTGGCAGCATCCAGTCTGTGTAGGTTTTCTGTCCTCTACATTATGCAACATTTGCGGTGTTATTTTTCCGATTTCCTCTCTCATCCCTTCCTGCAGATCTGCTATGTTGTTGGGTTTTAGAATGTAGAAACCTACTTTAAAATGTCCCCACAAAATAAATCCAGTGGTGTAAGATCTGGAGATCTTGCTGGCCACTCAATCTTACCTCGTCTCCCAATCCACCTACCGGGGAAATTCTGTCTAGATACTGACGAACAAGGGCAGCATAGTATGGTGGGGCCCCATATTGCCGAAACCATAACCTCTCGTTGGTCAAGTTAGGGGTTTAAGGGTTTTGGGAAATAAATGACATAGCACTGGCATTAGTTCGTGCTGGAGTAAACGCAAGTATTCACTCCATTAAGAGTGTGATCAAAGAAAAATGGTCCTACAATTCTATCTTGTATTATTTCGGCCCACACATTAGTTTCTGTGGGCGCTGAGTGTGAAGTTCCCTCATCCAATGGGGGTTCTCTTTATCCCAGTAACGACAATTTTTGCGATTTACGTGCCCATTTAATGTAAAAATAGCCTCGTCAGAGAAAACTATCCACTCTAAAGATAACTGGTTTGATCAATACAAGTCATCAATAAATCGCAAAATTCCACTCGTCGATCTGGATCATCTTCAAGTAGCTCAGAACAGCTTGCATTTTATATGGGCGTTTTTTCTCATATTTAAGTATTTTTAAACCTGTTTTGTGCTTAAGATTACTATCACGGGCCAGTTGACGGGCTGGAGTGATTGGATTTTCTTCTAGAGCAAGCAACAAATTCAACTTCATGTCGTCATCAACAACAGCCTGCCTCTTACTCGGTACTTTCCTGACATGACCCATCTCTCGATATTGTGCCTCAATTTTACTAATGGTACCTTGATTTAGTGGTGGCAAGTCAGGATGCGTTTCTCGAAACAAGCGAATAACTTCTCATTGGAGTTCGCGCCCTATCACCATATCCAATCATCACAAAATTTCGATTTTTAGTGATTCAGTTAAATAAGACATTTTCACCAATTTGAAATAACACTTCGTTTCAAACTCTGAATACAGCATACAAACTAAATTACTCTTTGCGGCTGTGTAAAAACACTAGGAAAAAATAACAAATATCAGTTGTGGCAAAAAAATGCTTGAATTTTTTTTGGGGACATATAAAAAGTAAGGTTTACATTCCAAAACTAAAACAACACACATTTTGAGTACGAAATTGTTGCGTTAAAATAAAATTAAACTATAAAATTACGTTTTAATTGTATGCAACCCTACAAATATACTAAAATTAAAATTTGATCAGTGCGTTGGATTCCTCTTTCCACCAATGAGGGTCACAAGCCATAGGTTGCATTTGAAAAAATAATGTCCAGGGTGGTTCCAGCCACCCTGAAGGGCTATATTTTTCACATTACTTGCAAAATGTAGGTAAATACATTAAAGTTGATGTGTCTCGGGAGTTTTTGAAAAATCGTTCACCATCCCGCTAGCGAATATATTCCAAAGTTAAAGTCTCAGACTGCGTATATAGATTACCATTTACCTAAATAGACTAAATCTGGCAATTGGTAACAGTCAGTGCTATGAAGACGTAAAGCACATACATTACTTGAATACAGAGCATTGGCAGCGTTTGTTCATATCGACCAATAGCAGAACAAACAATCAACACAATCACTTCATCACTGACGCGCATGCGCTTTTTCCAGTTTCCTCGTTGCTATGTTCCCGTAGGAAATCAGATATATCATATGCTTGTTTATGTGTACCATTGTTTTAATTTGTGTGTATTGCAAGGTGTCAAAATATGTTGTAATGTGAGAAATTCGCATTTTATTGACGCAGTATTTGTGGAAACCAAGATAACAATGGCTAGCAAACGAAAATAGTACCCCTGTATGAAAGAATTAGTAATCGCCTACTGATTTAAAAACTGTTAGTGAAATTTTCGAATATACTGCCGTAAACCAATTTTAATTAGATTAACACTTTAACGCCCAAGTGCACTGTTAAGAGACATGAACTTAGATTACTGATAGAAAAAAATAAAGAAAAATAACGAAAACCATGTATTCCTATGTTTTCGAGGTCGCTCTGGCAAATACGAATCGAATTAAAATTTTTCAAAAAAAAAATTGATGCAACCTTCAATTTCAACAAAAAACTATTAAAAAAAAAACGATTTTTTCAAGATATTTTTTAATCGCAATTTTCAGCTATGTTATCGTCCTTTATACCACTAAAAACAAATAGAAACGTGCACTCGAGACATGTACTTGAAGGAAACTGCAACGGGAACAATTTAATTTTCTCATTTTTGAGGGTAGAATAACTAGATATGAATAGATAACAGAATTAAAAGGGTGATATTTCTCGTTTTACCAGTTGTGGGATCAAGACGCAAAAGAAGAATTTTGAAAAATTATTAGTACTTTAGGGGTTTTTGGGTCCTGATCACGATCCTGATGTCAAAATTTCAAAATTCAAGATTGTGGATCCAATATGGCCACCATCCCGAATTAAATTTCGAATTATACGATTATTTTGCATCAAACTTGGTAAACTAATGGTTTCGGGTGCTAGTCACGATCCCGATGTCAGAATTTCAAAATTCAGGATTTCGAAATTTGCTTCAAATTGGTCGCCATGATATATCTACCATCCTGAATTTTGAAATTCTGATATCGGGATAGTCATAAGTGACCGAAAACCCCTACTTTACAAAGTTTGAGGCAAAACATAGAAAAATTTGAAATTTAATTCGGGATGGTGGCCATATTGCATTCGCCATCTTGAATTTTGAAATTCAGCGTCAGGATCGTGATCAGCAACCCAAAACCCCGAAAGTACTAAGAATTTTCAAGTTCTTCTTTTGCGTCGGCGATCCCGTAATTGGTAAAAAATGAAATATCACCCTTCAATTTTACTATCTCTAGTTATTCTACCCTAAAAAACGAGAAAATTCAAATTGTTCCCGTCGCGTTTCCTTCACGTACACGTCTCGATTGCACGTTTCGATTGTTATGGAGTGGTATAAAGGACGATAATATAGCTGAAATTCGCGATTTAAAAAAAAGAATCTTAAAAATGCATTTTTTAATAGTAGTTATTAAAATTGAAGGTTACATAGATTTTGCAAATTTTAACGATTCCATTCGGAAAGAGCGACCATAAAACACAGATATACATGGTCTTAGTTATTTTTTCTTTTATTTTTTTCTATTAGTAATATGAGCCTCTAAGTTCATGTCTCTTGACAGTGCTCTTGGCAGTGCACTTGGACATTCAAGGTTAACAAGGCTTCTAACATTTAGTGCTTACAAGTAGTACCTATCTCTTAAAAGATGGCGTTTTACTGATTTTTAACACGTTGGCTGCCATGAGTATCACCGGTGATACTCAGGACCGGATTAGTTCTGGCCGTGAGTAACACGTGCTACTCATGCACCACTAGTTTTGATGTTCCGTAGATAGCTTTGGCTTGTAGTTACAGATTTACTATTAGAGATATGGTCAGGCGTAGAAAATGAACTTTCTAGATGTGGTAATATTCGCTTATCCGTATTCTTGGTTGCATAAGGCGTGGTCAAAGTATTTGAATTTTCGAAATTTCTAAGATTCAGCTCTGACATCTGATAGAGATTTAAAATATTATTAGACACCTTTTCTTGATAACTAATGTAAATATCTCTTGTAAGTTTGTAAACTTCACATAGATTGCACTTGGATCTCTGCCTATCCCTCCAAAATGAGCGCCATAGATGCCAACAGATGCCAGATGTCAGCAACAATGCTGGGAAGGACGGCATCGGACATTTCCAATGAATTAGAGAGTTACTTTTCTCCATTACGGAAAACAGTGCAGTGGTACCATAAAGTGGTTTTTGAATCATTTTGAATACAGCTGGTGAATTTTCTTCTTCTTTACAAATCATTTCAAGAATTATTAAGTTGAAATAACTGACTTTCTGGAGTGGGTACTGGAACCTTCGGCGCGAAACAAAAAACCGGACGTTTTCCACGAAACACCGAACTACTACACTTTTCTGATGCGATTCGCCAACCAAATTGGCATCGTCAGGAGAAGATTAAAACCTCTGGAGAAGACTAAAAAACTGACTTTCATCAAAAAATTGATCCTGCAAATCTTAGCATTACAGACTTCAAAAGAGAACGCCAAGGAAAACATACGCTGATACTGAATGAGGAAAGAACAAAAGACAACTGAAGAAAAAAACAAAAACGCCTGCTACTCTGCCGTTACTGATCAGAAAGGAAGAGGTGCTGCCCAAAAAAGATCAAATTAGTATCAACATTCTGCAATATTTGTAAAAAACATTTCGTTTTACTTGTTTTACTAAATTGCATAGAATTATTTGCAATAAAAACGTAAGAATCTTAGATGTTGTACTTCATTATACATTTTGCAAAACGATGTACTAATCAACCTAGTTTGATTGCATATTGTGATATCACCGGTGATGTTCATTACACACGAAGAAGTTGGTATGCCACGTGCCATGAGTATCATCGGTGATATCTGATTTTTTTCTTTCAAAAAGTACACTTTGAGAGTTCTTATATGCAATAATATGCAATAAAAAATATAATAAAGCTTCTAAGTCATTTTTTCACTTTGGCACAGGAGTGACGGTTCATAGTTCATATTGTGGCAGCCAACGTGTTAAGTAATGTTAAAATTCTATTATTTGGGCGCCTGTTATTTTATTTTATTGTTAGTAAAAAAGCCAAGCTTTTTACTGATTTTTAAGTAATGTTATTTATTATTTTTATGCCTGTTATTTTCTTATTTATGTATTATATTTTTCTGTGAGATATTAAAAGGAATCCCCGAAAAGAAGGCGGAGACGTAAGAGTAATTCTGTCGAGTAAGCTGGGTGTGTCCTTGCGGTACTTAAGCGGAAAGGTTGGAGAGCACGCGAGTTTTTGACGAGACGCGGCCGTTTTGCCTTTCGCTGGAGTTCCTACGATTCGCGGTAAATCCTTTTGACCGATGGGAATAACGAAACTACGTCTCAAGTTTTTACATAATTATTTTCTTTGAACTTTGGAGGTAACGAAGGAGACAACCTAATCATTTTGATACATTTTTTTATACTTGAAGTGTGTAGGAACTAGAGTGTGGGCTGTTGAGAAATGACCAGAAAATCAGGTTATGAGGTTTTCTTATGTGTGTGAAGTAAACGGAAAAGTAATTCGTTTGGCTATAAAAACTTTTATGTCTCTAGAAATATCTACATATCTATACACGGTGGAGACTTTAACTGGAATATATTCGCTAGCGGGGTGGCGAATGATCCTTCAAAAAATTCCCGAGACACGTCAACTTTTAAATGTTTTCACCTACATTCCGCAAGTATTATGAAAAATATAGCCCTTCAGGGGTGGCTGAAACCACCTCGACATGATTTTTCAAATGCAACCCTATAACTTGTGACCCCTTATTGTAAAGCTGGTGGAAAAAGGAATCCAACGCACTGATCAAATTTTTAATTTAGTATGTTTGTAGGGTTTATACAATTAAAAACGTAATTTTATAGTTTAATTTTGCTTTTAACGCAACAATTTCGTACTTAATGGGTCTTGTTTAGTTTTGGAATGTTCTGACTTTTCATATGTCCCCACAAAAAATTACAAGCAATTTTTGCCACAACTGATATTTGTTATTTTGCTAGTGTTTAAAAACGGCCCCAAAGAGTAATTTAGTTTGTATGCTGTATTCAGAGTTTGAAACGAAGTGTTATTTCAAATTGGTGAAAATGTCTTATTTAACTGAGTTACTAAAAATCGAAATTTTGATGATGATTGGATATGGTGATAAGGCGTTAACCTAATGGGAAGTTATTCGCTTGTTTCGAGAAACGCATCCTACTTGCCACCACTAAACTGGCGAAACATTAGTAAAAATTGAGGCACACTATCGAGAGATGGGTCATGTCAGGAAAGTACCGAGTAAGAGGCAGGCTGTTGATGATGACGACACGAAGTTGAATTTGTTCTTGCTCTAGAAGAAAATCCAATCACTCCAGCCCGTCAACTGGCCCGTGATAGTAATCTTAATCACAAAACAGTTTCAAAAATACTTAAATATGAGAAAAAACGCCCATATGAAATGTAAGCTGGCTCAAGAGCTACTTGAAGATGATCCAGACTCGACGAGGAATTTTGCGATTTATTGGTGACTTGTATTGATCAAAACCAGTTATCTTTAGGTGGATGGTTTCTCTGACGAGGATACTTACATTAAATGGGCACGTAAATCACGTCAAAAGTAATGATACTGGCTGAAGAGAACCCTATTGAATGAGGGAACTTCGATACTCAGCGCCCACAGAAAACTAATATGTGGACCGGAATAATACAAAATCATATTGTGGGACCATTTTCTTTGATGACATCTTAATGGAGCAAGATACTTGCGTTTACTCCAGCAAGAACTAATGCCAGTGCTATGTCATTTATTTCAAACCCCTTAAACCCTAACTTGACCGTACGAGAGGTTATGGTTTCAGCAAGATGGGGCCCCACCACACTATGCTGCCATTGTTCGTCAGTATCTGGACAGAATTTTTCCCGGTAGGTGGATTGGGAGGCGAGGTAATATTGAGTGGCCAGCAAGATCTCCAGATCTTACACCACTGGATTTCTTTTTGTGGGGACATCTTAAAAGTAGGGTTTACATTCAGAAACCCAACAACATAGCAGATCTGCAGGGAAAGGATAAGAGAGGAAATCGGAAAAATACACACCTGTAAATGTTGTATAATGTAAGGGACGAAACCTACCACAGACTGGGATGCTGCCAACAAGTGAATGGTACACTTTTTGAACAATTGTTACGTTGAAAATAAATTTAATTTTTTTAAATTGTTTTAATTGTATGCAACCCTACAAACATACTAAAAATTAAAATTTGATCAGTGCGTTGAAATCCTCTTTCCACCAGCTTTACAATGAGGGGTCACAAGCGGTTGCATTTGAAAAAATCATATCGAGGGTGGTTTCAGCCACCCCTGAAGGGCTATATTTTTCATAATACTTTGCAAAATGTAGGTAAATACATTTAAAAGTTGACGTCTCTCGGGAATTTTTTGAAGAATCATTCACCACCCTGCCTGCGAATATATTTCGGTTGAAGTCTCCACCATGTATAAGCTGAAATGCAGATGTATGGTAAGGACTTCAAAACTCTTAAAACACCCACTTCAGAAAGCAGCAGCCAACTCATCAAATGGAGTTTAGTAAAACATTAATTACGTAGAGATCTTAACCGATACACGTTCAAATCGTTTCCAGGATCGGCCTCAGAGAATGGCTAGATATATGTTTTCCACAAGTACAGCCGTCATACAGGGTTTGTCCGGAAAGTAATGTCAGTGAATTCTTTTTCCGAGACTGTCCGCGCCAGCCCGCGCTTTCCGTGCTGGGATTGTGTTGGGGGGATCTGGCAACAAGATCCAACAAGCGTCAGTTGGCTACCGGTCGTTGTAGCGGTCGCATCACTCGTTCTTTGAGAGTCGTTACAGTGACTCGGTGCAAGAAAAAATGCAACGTTCACTTTGAGTAACGGATGGCGATCAAGTTTTGTGTGAAACTGGAGAAGAGTGGTACGAAACCATTCCAATGTTGAAGAAGGCTGTCGGCGTCGATTGTCTTTCGGACAGGCCAATTTTCCGGTGGTACAAGGCCTTCGCAGAAGGTCGGGAAGATGTCAACGACGAGAGCCGCCCTGACGGCCATCAACCTCCAGTCCGACGACAATGTGAAACGTGTACGTGACTTGTTGAACACTGACCGTCGTCTAAGTGTCGTTTAATTTCCGAAACAATTAAGAAAACCATTGTTCACGAAATTGTGTCGGAGTCTTTAGGAATGAGGGGAAGGTATGCGAAGCTCGTGCCAAAGTGCTAACGGACATTCAAAAAGCGAGGCGCGTCGAAACCTGCCAAGAACTTTTGGACACCTGCGAAGACAACCCCGCTTTCCTTGACGACGTCATTATCGGGGACGAAAGTTGGGTTCTGCAGACGATCCGGAGAAGAAGAGGCAACGTGCGGAATGGCACACGTCGAACCCTCGCCCCAAGAAGGGCAGGATGTCCAGGTCAAAGATCAAGACAATGCTGATTGTTGATTGCCGGGGATTGGTCCGTGATGAGTTCGTTCCGCAGGGGACAACCGTAACCGGAAAGTTTTACGTCGAGGTGCTGAAGCGGCTGGAACGCAGGGTGAATCGCGTCGTGCGCCCAGACATCTCAAAAATCCTGGAAGCTTCACCAGACAATGCCTTCGCACACCTGCTTCTCGTGGACGATTACCTCGTCAAGGCAGGTATCACTGTTCCCAGCCTCCATACAGTCCCGATGTCCCCCCTAGACTTTTCTGTTTCCGCGCCTCAAAACCCCAATGAAAGGACAGCATTTTGGTCGGTGAAAAACATTCAGAAGGCTTGCACCGACGCTTTAAAGGCTATTCCGGAAAACGACTACCGTGCGGCTTTGATGCATGGAAGCCCTTTGAAATCGATGTGTGGACGCAGGAGGAATTATTTTGAAAGTTTCTAAGGTACAACACATGAACCAATAAAAACCAGTTTTCAAAAACTCCACTGACATTACTTTCCGGACAAACCCCGTATAGCATGTGCTCTCAGATTGAGCCAACAACTTGTACTCTTTTCAGTTTTGGAAAAAACTATTTAATAAAATTCAATTTCAAATTATCCATTTTTGTTACCGTATGCATCTGAACCTAAATTACGTTATTGTATTTTATTGTTGTTGTTTAATTGTAGGAAATACATTTTTGAATAAAAACACTGGTTAATATTCTTCTTAATATAATTTTCCTAATTTTCGGCCAATTTATAACAAAATATTTGAGTGTAAAAAATTGAACAAAAAAAAAAACATTCTTGTTAAAAGATCTGACAGCTTAATTAATAAAAGTTGAATTTTCGAGGAACTAGTAGAAATATATTTCCCAGGTATAATAATTCAATCTAGTTGCGACAGTTTAACTTTTATCATATTTCCAAGATTTAAAGTTCAACTTCGGAATTCACTTCGGGCTATTTTAATTCAAATTCAACTATAATTTAAAGTAAAAAAATGTCCTCGAATATTTAATTACAAAGTGTAATAAAGATAAAATTAAATCAACTTTAAAGCCCTTAAGGGGGAATGTTAAGTTATCAAAAAACATTAATGAGAAAGCTGGTGGAATCTCTTTAACAGATAGATCCAATTATATAGAAATGTTTCAAGTGAAAGAAGATAAAAGTTGTAAACAATATATAGAACCCTTTAGTAATAAAGGAAGAAAATAATTTAATGATCCAACATATGCACAGGGTGGGCCATTTTAATCTACTCCACCGGAATTTCTCAAAACCTAGGCTAGATACGAAAAAAACGTTTGAAGAGAAAAGTTGAAGGGGGCACCAAGGGCCACGCACTGATGTCAACGAGCTTTGACATTCAACCAAATTTTAAGGTTATTTCAAGGTCAAAGTGGTTTTGTTCACCCGCACACCCTACTTTTAACCCCGGATTTGAAAGAGCGGGAAATTTTAGTCACAAAACGTTGGTACTTGTAAACAAGGTCGTAGCAGAGATCAGGAATGAGGTCAAGTTTTCGAAAATTGTTAATAACGAGGCTAGCTCGGGTAGAGATTGGAAAAGATAATTTTTCTGATTGAAGTTGTCGGGGTCGAATAAGGTCACTTACTGATACCAGTAATATACGACGTTAAGCCCGGTTTTTTAAGGTTATTTCAAGGTCAAAGAGACACATTAAAGTGACTTACTTCGACCCTGACAACTTAATCAGACAAATTTTGTTTAATCATTATCAACTAACCTCGTTAACTAATTTTCGAAAATTTGACCTTCATTACAACAATGACCCTTGTTGACAAACACATGTGAGACGGAAAATTTCTATTATTTCAAATAAGTCAAAATAGGTGTTACAAGCTACTTTGACCTTGAAATAGCTTGAAAATCAGGTTCAGGTCAAAGTCATTGGCACCAGTGCGAAATTAACCACCTAAACCATTTTTTTTATCTAGCCTAGGTTCTAGAAATTCCAGTGGGTAGATTAAAATGGCCCTACCCAGTGGAAAAAGTTCCTCAGAAAAAGTTATAGATTAATTATATAAGTTTTTATAATGTGCTAAAAAGAAAAAATAATTGAGCATCACAAAGCATGAAAAAGTTTTGACAATTTTTTTTGTTTTTTTTTTTTTTTAATGCAGTAGTGTGTATTTCATTATTACATTTTCTATCTCAAAAGTTTTCTCTTTTCAAAATATATAATATCTATGTTTACGTTTGTGTGAATTCGCGGATATTTAATTTAAAATGATATTGAAAAAGTAGTTAGCAACAAAGGATACAGGTGCCTTGACTAGGGGGAAAAAAAATAAGAACGACAAGCAGAAATGTCATTTAAAAAGTATTGAGCATTGCATCGAGAAGAAATTATTTAAGTTTGATATGTGGATCGAGTAAAAGTCGAGAACTGACCCAGGTGGCCTCCAAACAGCCCAGACCTTACCCCTTTGGACAGAGTTTTTTCAGAGGCTATAAATATACTAATGCAATTTTGGAATGCATTGAAACACATACAAATTAATCAATTCATATTAAACATAAATTCATAAAGTACCTATACGACGTAGGCACCTATGTTGAAACCCTTTACAGCATTTTTAATTAATAATAGTTTTGTTTAAAATTCTGTTTAATTTGTCTTAAAATCTGTTTAAACTCAAGTTTATAAAGGTGACCATTTTTTTTTGGACAATTTGATTGGTTGGGTAATAACAACTATTCGATTTTTGCCAACGTTTCCGGAGCTTTGTTCTGTATCAGGGCTCAATCGTGTTGTTATTGTTGTCGTAAGGTAATTTTGATTAAACATTGGCAGCACTGTCTATATACATATATAGTAAATGTATAAAGATAAAGGCTAAACACTATTAACAGGACAATACACTTTAAAAATTACTATAGTAATATTACTATAGTAATTTTTAAAAGAAGTCAAACTTCCGAAAACAACCTTTTGCCGAAACGTTGGCAAAATCGAATAGTTGTTAATTACTCCTGGACCCTATTAACCAAACCAAAAAAAAAAAAAAACTAGTAATATAGAGAAGAGTCGCTAAAATTACCACAGGTATTATTTTTGTTAAATAAAAACCGATGTCGCCCACTCCTTTTTATTACCTAATGCACCACAATGAGATGTATATCGCCACTTGCTAAAACTTGCTAAATCAGAACATGTAAAATTATACACGGTGTTCATTAAAAAAAGAAAACACAATTTTGGTTCAGTTTCATGACCTAGTCATTCAATTGTTTTCTCAAAGCATATTATAAAGATTTATGCAAAAATCATAACTTTTGTCTGAAGAACTGATTTTCTAATTTCAATAATAAACTCGCAATAACGTTAAAAGATTATAGAAACTAACTCTGTACATCATGAATCATGAGCAATGTTAGATGTAGAAAGTGACCCAATCTAGTAACGATATTAGAGGCAGAAAATATAGGAACATAAAAAAAAACGTAAATATATGGAAAATCAAAGTTGGCCGAGAAAAAAAATACGTATTTCTATTCTTAATCGAATTTATAACCTTATTTACTGTAAGACTGTCACATCTATGACAGTCTTGACAAGTAAATAAAGGTTATAAATTCGTTATAGAAATACGTATTTTTGTTTTTTTATGTCTCTTAATTTTGCACTCTATGTATTGCTCATATTCATGATAATACAGGATGGGTTTCTATAATCTAGCAAATTGTCAGACAAAAGTTATAGATTTTATATAATCAAAATACTTTGAGAAAAAACAGACATCGTAGGCTCGCGAGACCAAAATTGTGTTTTTTAAATGACACCGTATAATTTTACATGTTCTAGCAAGTTGTTTGAAAGAAAAAATGACGACTTCTTCTATCTTTCATTAAAAAGTATTGGAAACAATAAAAAAACAAATAGCGACATCATTTTAGCACAAAAATATACATTTGTGTAGCGTGCCTTTCTTATATGGTTTTTTTTTGTTTGGTTGGATTAGGTCAGAATTAAAAAACAACTATTCGATTTTGCCAACGTTTATAAAGAGGTAGAAGTTTTACTTAAAAATGCAAGTAATATTACTGCAATAATTTTTGATGTATCTATTAATAGTGTTTAGCCTTTATCTTTATACATTTACTATATATGTATATAGACAGTGCCGCCAATGTTTGTAACGTACCACCTTGTGACAACAATAACAACATTGATTGACTGATGAAGGAGAAATAAAGCTCCGAAACGTTGGCAAAAATCGAATAGTTGTTATTGCTCATTCTAGTCCATTGATGAAAAAAATAATACCTTCATAAACTTGAGTTTAAACAGATTTTAAGACAAATTTAAACAGAATTTTAAACAAAACTATTATTAATTAAAAATGCTGTACTTTTATAGGTAAATTAATTTTTATAATTTATGATATAAGTGATTCAATTGTGTTTCAATTTGTTTGCATTTGTGATATATATGATAAAAGCATAGCCCAAACAAAATCAGGAAACAGGTGCTGTTTATATGTTCAAAGCCTGTTATATCAAAACTTAGATATTTTTGCTCGGTCAAAAAACAAAGCACAGAGGCATTTCTGCTGTCGTCTCTTAGCTAGTCAGTGGCAACTAAACTTTTTCAATGTAGGGATAAATAATCGCGACCTTCACGCAAACGTAAATAGGTATTATAAATTTTGAAAAACAGGGGAAATGCTCATGGTATTTCACCAAAAAAAAAAAAAAACAAAACTTTTCATGCTTTGTGATGTAATTTTTTTCTTTTTTAGCACATTAAAAAAACTTATAAAAAAATCTAAAACTTTTGTCTGAACTTTTTCTAATAAACAAAAGGTGGGCCATTTTAATCTACCACCGAATTTCTCGAACCTAGGCTAGATGCGAAAAAAAAAGTTTAGAAAAGTTGAGGGGGACAGAGGGGCCACGCACGGGTACTAATGACTTTGACCTTGAACCGATTTTCAAGAGTTATTTCAAGGTCAAGTGGTTTTGTCGAACTGCCTACTTTTGACCCCGGATTTTGAAAAGCAAATTTTGCCGTCCCGCAATGGTACTTGTCACAAGGTCATGGCAAGGTTGAATGAGGTCAAATTTTCCGAGAAAATTGTTAAATAACGAGGGCTAGCTCGGGATAGAGATTGCAAACGGTAAAAAATTTGTCTGATTAAAGTTGTCAGGGTCGAATAAGTCACTTTGAATGTGTCACTTGACCTTGAAATAACCTTAAAAACCGGGTTTAACGTCAAGGTCGGTATCGAGCGTGACCTTATTCGACCCTGACTTTGGCACCGATCAGAAAAATTGCAACGACATCGGCTAGCCTCGTTATTGGCAATTTTCGAAAACCGACCTTTGCCGACGCCACACAACGCCAGCTTCTTTTCCGAGATCGGGTTCGTTCCTATTCAAAAAACCGCTGACCTTGAAATAACCTTAAAAATTTGGTTGAATGTCAGAGTCTATTTCAACGTTTTTTTCATGCCTAGGTTTTGAAATTCCGGTGGAAGATGGCCACGCCTACTATATGACCCGGATCGCTATTACTAAAGGAATTGCCATTATTTTTTGCTTTCTTCACTTTCTAGTATACCTCAACAATTGTCTATCTGTTGAAAGCCACAATAACATTCAAGAAAAGCTGAAACATTTTTTTATCTCTGAATCGAAAATGCACCCATAAATTTGGAATGATCTCTTTCCACTCCATTTGAAATATGAATTTAATTTGAATTAAAATAGCCCGAAAGTGAAATTCCGAGTGAACTGGAAATATGATAAAAGCCAAACTGTGCAACTAGATTATTAAAAACTTTTTCTAGTTCTAATGTAAATTTAACAAGAATATTTTTTTAACTCCAAATATTTGCATAAATTGGCCGAAATATACCATAACCAGTGTTTTTCAAAAAAGATTTCTACAAAAAAATAACAACAAAAAAATAGCATATTTAGGCCCGGAGTGCATGACTATTAAAAAAGAATAATTTATTGAAAATTAAATAGTTTTTCAAAAACTGAAAAAAGTTGCTTGTTGTAATCTGAAAGGGCATGCTGCCGCGAAAGTCGGAAAATAATGTCGGCACAACTGGTTTTACAGAAACTCAAAATCTGCCCTGCACATCCCATCATGACAACGAGATATCCGCCACCGCATCAACGTGTACTTTAAAAGCCCGTCAGTTGCTGCTTCTGAATGACCGACTGAGACTACCAATCGCCACACATTTTCAGTTTTGAAACTTTAGGGAAATTGTAGGGTATAAGCGGAGTTACAACGAACGATACGAAAAATAGAAAGTCCACGAAAACATAAAATGTACAGCTTTATTGTATGACTATATATTTCCGATTTTTGTCCCCGCGAGAGCATGTTAATACCCAACTCTTGATCTTGACTACACAGTCTCTATACCACTAACAATAACCTTGCCGGATAAGAACAACTTCTGACAAGACGTCGTCAGAAAAGTTTTCACCAACAAAAAAAGTCGCCTGCTCGTCCGTTGCGCTTCCTCATTCCTCGTGGTTTTGTAGTTTCTTATTTCGAGCGAATTAAACGGACACTGAGACGGCGGTGTACACACACGTTGATTTGGTTGATAAGCGGTCGTTGACGCTCTGCGAAGGCATTGTCGACGCCCTTCCATACCACTTCTTCTCAGTTTCACACACTCAAGCAGGCGTTGCGTGCTTTGCGTAACGGCAGTGTGCGGTAACGACTGTTATAACGCAATCCCAGCAACGGATCGTCGAAACTTCACTGACATTTTCGGACGCTGTATGAAAAAAGCATATATCTAGCTTCTGAGGCCGATCC